>VWZO01017507.1:0-39127 GCA_013396975.1 Bucco capensis
GGACCACAGGAGGTTTAGTATTCACCTGAGGGGAAACTTCTTTCCAGTAACGTGATGGAGCACTGGACCAGGCTGCCCAGGAGACATTCCAGAGCTCTCTGGATGCATTCCTGTGTGACCTCATCTAGGTGATCCTGCTCTGGCAGGGGGGTTGGACTAGATGATCTTTCTAGGTCCCTTCCAACCCCTAACGTTCTGTGGTTCTGTGAAAAGAACTCATACTTCAGATTAAAACATTGTTCTCTAATTTGTAAATGAAGCTCTGCTCATAAAGTATAAGGTGTAGATTAAATCTATTATCAATATGCAGAATGAGGAGTCACTTTTTGTGCAACATTCTTTTGTTTACTCATGGGGTATGTGCTTGCTCAAGGTTTTACATGCAGTCTCCATCAAGTTATGACAGTTACTGGTTTACACAGTTAATCCTGTTGGTGGTTTTGCTGCTAGAGAACATAGGGAGCCCTTTCTTGACTCAGATCATTGCCTTCTGTGTCTTAAATTCACAGAATCACAGAATCATTAAGGTTGGAAAAGAGCTCTAAGATCATCAAGTCCAACCATACCTATCACTACCATACCACTTAACCATGTCCCTAAGAAGAGCATCTAAATGTTTCTTAAACACCTCCAGGGACAGTGAATCCACTACTGTCTTGGGCAGCCTGTTTCAAGTTTTAACAAACCCTTTCAGTAAAGAAATTTCTCCTTAGATCTAATCTAAACCTCCCCTGCTGCACCTTGAAGACATTTCCTCTTGTCCTCTCTCTGTTAACCCTAGAGAAGAGACTTGCCTCCATCTCACTCCAGCCTCCTTTCAGGTAGTTGTATAGAGAGATAAGGTCTCCCTGAGCCTCCTCTTCTCCAGACTAACCAACACCAGTTCCCTCAGCTTGTCCTCATAAGACTTGTGCTCCACACCCCTCACTAGCCTTGTTGCCCTTCCATTCAAGTTGTATAATTCCTGCCCAGGCACAGTCTGAAAATCACTTGTGGTCTTCTGTGGCCCCTGGTGCGCTAACTGTGCCGAGAGCAGAGGGAACATAAAACTCATTGCCCATGGGAAAGTGTGGGNTATACTATAATTCCTGCCAAGACCTGTTTCTGTGGGTAGCCCTGTTGGGGGAGGTTAGTGGAGCTGGACTTGTTTTTGCAGGGTTGGGGTGGCTTTTTGCTTGGGCAGTCAGGTCAGTGCTGTGCTGTGCTGTGCTGGAACAGGATCTGTCTTCCTTACAATGTGGACGTGGAATTGTCCACATTGTCTTTGCCTGTTGCAACATGAGGGGGAAAATAACATCTCTTATACATGGCATCTCTTATACCTGTAACTTACTGTCAGCTGTTTCATTGTGGTAGTATGACTAATGTTACTAATTTGACAAGTTGAATTGTGATGAAATTATTCCTATTACTCTGTAGGCTATAGGGAGAGTTGTTTTACTCTACACTTGGTGGAAGAGCATGTGAGGAGGCAACTGCAAAGCTTTCGGTCTGTCATGCTTTAACTTTTTCTGTAGGTTACCAGAAAGATTACTGGTCAGTCTGACAGCTTCTGAAGAGGTGGTTGCAAAGAGAAACAGAATTTTATCTTGACTTCGGAAAGTTCAGTGACAGTTCTTGGGCAAAGGTTATGAAGTTTCCCCAAGGAGTGACTGTCAGTCTGGCTGTAGTACTTTCACTCTATTTCAAGAAAATTGGAAGATTTTTTTATAACCTAAATTTCATGGAATATATAGTTTTAAAAATTCTTTAGGTTATTTTAAACCAGTTAAAAAATGTGGTATGAGTGATATTGATGTTTAGTAGGTTATCTTACAATGCAGCCAGACATGCCTGCATCCTGGATGTCAGCTGTTTTGTCAAGTAGTCAGTGTTGATGAAGAGAAAGTAATTCCCTTCCCCATCTCTGCAGGTGAGGAAAGCCTACGATGGAGCCTATTATTTGGACAATATATGACCACTCCAGAAGGGTTTTTGATCTATAACAGATCTGTGAAAACATCTAGTTAATGTTCTGTATTGAAAAAAGGAGATGAAACTCTTTGGCTTAGAGAGAGAACAAAACAGAAAGTATTATTGTGACCTTGTGTTCAAAAGGCTAACAAATTGAATTAGTATAGCATAAGTCTCATCCCCAGTCAAAGAAGGACTAGGTAAGATCCATATGAGAGTGACAGGGCTAATTAAAATGTAGAATGATATTCTTTTTTGTTGGTACAAGAATGACTTAAAACTAGTATCACTTCCTAAAGTGTGCACTGTGAAATCCTGTCCTGCCTGTGTTGTGATGCCCAGAAGTTCACATGGATCTGAAAAGTGATTAGATAAATTCAAAGGAAGAATTCAGTGTGTGCCATAAAACACATATGCTGGCTCAGGGGATCACAGAATTGTCAGGGTTAGAAAGGACCTCAAAGATCATCTAGTTCCAAGCCCCCTGCCATGAGCAGGGACACCTGGCACTAGAGCAGCTTGCTCCCAGCCCCAGCCAGCCTGGCCTGCAACACTGCCAGGGCTGGGGCTGCCACCACCTCTCTGGGCAACCTGGGTCAGTGTCTCACCACCCTCATGGTGAAGAACTTCTTCCTAACATCTAATCTAAATCTTCCCTCCTCTAGTTTGGATCCATTCCCCCTAGTCCTAGCACTACCTGACATCCTAAAAAGTCCTTTGAGCTAAAGGATCTAAAGAGATCTTTGAGCTCCAATCTGCTAGTTGCTAGGGATGTACACCCACAGTATAATGGTATGCTCCTGTATTCTTCCATAGGCATCTGGTGCTGTTGGAGAGTAGATCCTGAGCTAGATATCTCCTGGTCTGTCCCATTTCAGAGCCTCTAAGCTTTATCTCCTTATGATTTGGCTGCTAAATAGATATTATTCAAAGGCTTCAATTTTCCTTTCCTTGTAGGACTCTTATGGTAGGGCATACATATACTAGAAGATAGGCTAAGGAACCTTCCCAGTGACTGAGGCAATTTGGTGTGGGATAATCATCTCTTATTAAAATCTCTCAGTTTGAAAACAGGATGATTTTAAGTTCCAACTGGGAATGAGCCTAGCTCATGTGAATACTCAAACCATGCCCAAGAATTTTAGGAGTTTGCTAGTTGGCAAAGGCTAAAATTATGTCAGAGACCATTTGCACAAATAAGGAATGTAGCAAGTTGCATTCCAGTAGCCAGGAGTATTTCCAGGCCCCGTGTCATTTACAGTTCTAGCCCTGAGTATTGAATGTCTATCCGGTTGGAAGTATTGAACAGAAAAAAATGTAGTTGCACAGTGGGGCTTCTCTGTGTGACTGCCATAGTTAATGGTCTGACTCTTCCAGGCAGAGTCTCTTTGCTAGTTTTGATGAGCAAGAACTGAAAGTTCACTTGGGTTCTGAAGCTGTCTCAGTCTTGCACGGAAGCATAAATCTACAGCACAGAAGCTATTTGGGGTCACTTTTGGACGTTACTGTGTTACCAGTTAAATTTGGTAAATGGGAAATCATCATCAACATTGCTGCCTGAAACAAGGACAAAATTTAGAGATGCTTTGATAAAAGATGAAATGTAAAATTTGTGATTTTTATTGCTCTTCTTTTTGCCTTCAAAGTAATAGCTGCCTTTTGTTTTCAGACGATGTCTTCAGCAGTTGTTCAAATATACGCAGCAGATCGCAATGCCATGTGGTCAAAGAAATGCTGTGGTGTAGCTTGCCTTGTAAAGGACAATCCACAGAGGTCATATTTTATCAGAATATTTGACATTAAGGTAAGCATCTGTTTTTTTTTTCTTTTTCAGACTTACTTAAGCTTGGTTGTATTCATTCTCCATTTGGAATGGAATTGGTGTAGATTGTCATAGCTAGGAACTCCTAGAGATTTTCCAGTAAAGGGCTGTGTTTTAAGCAGTGTAATTCCAGTGCTTATTCATGGACAAGTGTAACTCCTAAGGCAGTCTAAATTATTTCATAGATGTCAGCTTTTATGGATGAAATAAATATCAGATCCCATTTTGGAACAGCTCACAGAAGCTTTCCTCTGCAGATCTGATTAGGCAAACTAGTGAAAATTAGTATAAAGTCACTGACATGGATAGCTGTCCAAACCCTAGAGGGTGTCACTTCTTTGGATGGTATAAACAAAATAGATGCTGTCTTCTGAAAGGGAGAAGCAATCTTATTGATTAGTGTCTTGGTGTGTGTGAGAACTGCAGGACAAAGTGTTTGGGGTTTTTTTTCCCCCTCCACAATTTATACATTCATACTGAAGATCTCTTTCCTATAATTTCATGCAAGACACTGGAAATTAAGAGATGAAGTGTCCAAGATGTGTTTCCATATCAAAAATACAAATGAGAAGTGTAAGTCCAACTGGCTTTGAGACTTTGGAAAGCTTCCCATTATCTCTACAGCCAGGAACAGCTCGTTATCTGTCAGCATTCAGTGCTTGAAGCCTCTCAGAGTTATTCAGGATTGCCAGTTGGTGCCTGTGATTTGCCTTTGATTTGGTCACTTGACTGTTGGACTTGGTGAGAAGCCTCTTCATTAGCTGCTGAACTATGATGTCATTTAAATGTATAAAACTTCTTTAAAAGGTGGGGTTTTTGTTCTCTTTAAGTTAACTGTTTTCAAGCCAAGGCTGAGATAGTAACAGGAGATTCAAAGTCTCCTTTATTGCTTTTGCTATTATTACTGTATTTCTGTCACTGGGCACTGTTACTGTTCCCAGTATCACTAGTGCAGGATTGTAGAAGTTGAAGGAAGTTTTGAAAACCATGAACAGAACACTGTGACCTGATGGAATACCCTTCCACAGCTATTTCACAAGTTATAGTCTATTTTGATTTTGTGTCATTTGTTGGGTTAATAGCAAGGTAGATGCTTAACACCATGCAGCTTCCAACTCTTAATAGATTCTGTTGTCAATGAAGTTAAACTCTGCAATTAGTCTAAGTTTTCCAATTTTTTTTGTTTTTTCTTCTTTTCAGGATGGGAAATTACTGTGGGAGCAGGAGCTGTACAATAACTTTGTTTATAATAGTCCTAGAAGATATTTTCATACCTTTGCTGGAGATGTGAGTCTCAACATCTTTGAATACCTATTTTAAAATGCCTTTTGTTGGAACAATATCTTTGAATATAACTGAGGTTTTAATTTCATCCTCTAAATTGTAATAAGTATAATATTACATGTGTTCCCTTGAAGCTTTTTAGGCTTATTTATAAAAGGATTTTTTTTTTGTATCTGAACTAGAAAACTTAATTCATAGGACAGAAGCATAAAGTACAGTTCTTTGTTTTCAACTCCTTCTAATGGTATTGTTTTGACCTGCAGAAGTCGTTTGTAAAGTACGATATATTCTTTAAGCAAAAGCTTTCATTCTCCTCCCCTTTGATTTGAAGGGTACAACATTTTGCTCAGATTTGTTAGGTGTGATCTCTGGAAACTTGATTAGTAGATGGATATTCCTAAGATAGAACATTTCCACTAAGACCTGCTTCCAAATTTGCAGTGATGATTTTTTTCTGATGATACCTTCAGAAGGTGTAAGAAGACATTTAAGAAAGATTTTGAAACATTTTCTTAGTCATGGGTGGGGGAATATTAATGTTTTTCAGACATGTCAAGTTGGTCTTAATTTTGCTAATGAAGAAGAAGCTAAAGTATTCTGCAAAACAGTAACAGATTTACTTGGACGACGGCAGAGAAAATCTGGTAAATATTCCAATTAATCTTAAATCCAGGCTTGTTTCTGTTGTTTCGGGGGGAGGCAGGAAGTTAATTCTGTGTCTGAAAACTACTGGAAGGCACTACTGCCATGTTTATATTTAGAAGTAACTGTGTTATGAAATCCTGCTTCTTTTCTCTGTTGTGCAAAAATAATACTTTGATGAAATAACTTGATGCTACTTGCTGTAAGTTTCCATGTAAGCCTAGACTCCAAGGTTGTGGTGTTTGAAAATATAGATCAGGAGGAAGCAAAGATGGTAAGCTGTCAGTGGGAAACCAGAAATCTTTCTGTAAGCTGTTTTGACATTTGACTAAGCCCTCTTTTAGCTTTGGGCTGTTTATAACTGATATGTTTCATTTCACCCCAAGTGGGTTGTAACAAAGATTTTACCATCTGGTATGTTCAGTAGTTCATGTGAATCAATTTTTGGCCTTGGTCCAGCATTTAGTAGAGAAATCTCTTTTATTTAAAAGTAGTGATTTTTGTGGAGGCCAAGAGCAGAAGACATGATTTGCCTACAGTGTCCTTAGCAGCACAGGACAGGCTGAAGCACAGCATGCTTTTTGTGAGCTGCAGGATGCCTTAGGAACACAGTCCGTGTTTTCAAGGGAGCTCAGGCTTCCCACAGATCTTGTCTTGGTCCTTTTCCAGGGAACCTGTAAACGACTCGTCTGACAGCCATATGTCCCTGAAGAATAAGCTGCTATAAAACATAGACTGGGAACACATGGACGTGCTCGGGCTTGCTGTAAGCTCTAGCACAGACTTGTGTCCAAGCTACAGTACGTGTTTTTGTAGTCCATTCTGGAACTGAATTGCACTAGCAAGGCAGTGTAGACTAATGTCAAGGGAGGAAGCCCTCATCTTCCAGTGCTGTCCTTGCAAGGATTCTTGCGAACCTACATGATCTCTCTGGGTTGTCTTAGATTTCACAGAATCATTAAGGTTGGAAGACACCTCTCAAGTCCAACCATACCTATCACTACCATACCACTAAACCATGGCCCTAAGGAGAGCATCTAAATGTTTCTTAAATGCCTCCAGGGAGGGATAGTGACTCCACTACTGCCCTGGGCAGCCTCTTCCAAGATCCAGCAGCCCTTTCAGTAAAGAAATTTCTCCTTAGATCTAATCTAAACCTCCCCTGCTGCAACTTGAAGCCATTTCCTCTTGTACTCTCACTGGTAACCTGGTAGAAGAGACCTACCCCCATCTCACTCCAACCTCCTTTCAGGGAGTTGTAGAGAGAGATAAGGTCTGCCCTGAGTCTCCTCTTCTCCCGTCTAAACAACCCCAGTTCCCTCAGCTGCTCCTCATAAGACTTGTGCTCCAGAGCCCTCACTAGCCTCATTGCCCTTCTCTGGACACACTCTAATGCTTCTGTGTCCTTCTTGGACTGAGGGACCCAAAACTGAACACAGGACTCTAGGTGTGGCCTCACCAGCACTGAGTACAGGAGGATGATCACTTCTTGGCCTTACTGCTCACACTGTTTTTGATCCAGTCCAAGATGCTGTTAGCTTTCTTGGCCACCTGGGCACACTGCTGAATTTTGTTCAGGCTCACACCTGAATTTCATTCAGCTGTGGTGACTCAAGTGCGCAGCACTTGTTCCAGAACCTTAAATGACTTCTCTAAGAGAGATTCCTTCTCCTCTGTTCAGAATGTATATGTGTGTATGGCTAGGCTTCGCGAACAAAGATCCAAGGAGGGCTCGTTTCGTGAGTAGCAGAGAGGTCATTAGTAATGTTTCTCATACCTTTTGTGTAAAAGTAATCTTGTATTAGCTTGCTTGAATATCAGACATACAGAGTCATTAAGGTTGGAAGAGACATCTAAGATCAAGTCCAGCCATCTACAGATCACCACCATGCCACTAACCCATGTCCCTGAGTACCACATCTGCAGTTGAAGTCACTGATCTTAAAGGTGGTTTCTAACTTAAATGATTTTATGATCCTGTGAATCTATGTCCTGTTCCTGAAGTTTCACTCTGTTGTTTCTAAAACACAGTGCTGCAGTGCACAGACATGACTTGGGAAGAAAGAGGTTTCCACTATTGGCCACAGCAAACTGTTTGAAAACAGTTGTTCAGTTAAACCTACTGTTGCCAGGACCTCTATCCTTCCATGGAGAATATTTTTCTTCACAGGATCACATGAGTTTTTCTTGTTTACTCTTGGAACTAGTATCTTGGTTTGTGTGCTGAAACTCAGGTTGTAGGATGAGCCTATTCCATACATGGTCTTTTAACAAACAACTCCCCCACCCCAAACACCATTTTGAAGATAGCTTCAATTAAAAAAATAACAAACAAAAACAAATAACCTCCAAGTTGGATGTTTTTTCCTTAAGAGCGATTACTTAGTCAAGCCACTAGGTGGAGTTCTGTGTGTCATGGATGAGGCAGAAGCGTCTAACTGCTTCTAAAATAACAGGCTTTGTACTTGCCCAAGTCAAAGCTGATTTGCTGGTGGTGTTGATATTTATTTAGTTATTTAGAATTAAATCCTGACATAAAAGGTGATAATTTATGCATAGATTTACACAGAATATAAATGATGCATAGGAGTTGTATGTTATTTATCATGTATATATAAACTGTGTATGTGTATTCTAATGCATTGTAGCTTCTCAAACAGAGGTAATAATCTGGTAGATTTGATACTTTTCTGTTTTAATGGGTTTTTTACTTCCATGCCTTCTGAAATATGTTTAATTTCATGGCAATGCTACCTGTCCTGCTTGATGCTGAAATGACTACTTAGCAGCCTGTAATACCATTCAGGGCTTGCTGGGAGGCTTCTCCAGGAGTCTTATGGAAAGCTTATGTTGTTGGAAGGTAGCAAAAACAGCAGTTCGGACTCAATAAACTATCTTTGTGCTGAGATTAGTACACAAAATACTGTCTAATAGCTGCAAGAGGAGGCAACACTATTCTGCTCTTCCTCACTTGGCATGAAATCCACTTCAGTATACAGACAACTCCTCAATAAATGCATTTGGAATTCCAGAGAGGTGAAAGTTTGACACCAAACAGAGAATGTACAGAAGCTTGCAAATGTACAATATAGAGAAGAAATTGAGGGAGAAAGGCAGAGAATGCTGTCTTCATCTATCTCCGATAGTTCCCCCAATAAGCAGGGTGAACACAGTTTCTCTTCTCAGTGCTTGTCAGTGTAGTGCATGCTGACTTTGGGTGTTCTTGCACATAGGTACCATTAGTGTTGTTGTCTTGCTTCAGAAATGTTAATATGTGTGCACACACAAGTTTCCTCTCCACATGCTGAGCACTCAGCCATATAAAGGCAGTGAAGACTTGTAGACCAGAACCATGTTCTCATCTGACTTTCTGAAGCAGGATGCTTCTGGACTGCTTGTAGCTGGTAGGTGGGAGCTCTGTTAGCCCTGTCTGAAGCTGCCTTTTTCCTCCACAAACGTTTAGCTCCTGATGCCCTTGCTAATGCACTTTGATAAGCTTCAAGAGCATCTCTGAAGTGCCCAGCCTGTGTTGAGTTCAAGTCTCAGCAGAGATCATCCTTGTTTCCAGGAACACTTGTTGAAAGGAGCTGTGTTTCTTGGACATAGGCAGCTGGTGAAGTTGATCCTTTTTGGATCACTAGGAGTGTCCATCATCACTCTCCAGTAAGGTCATCTGCACTTCAGAACAGGAGCTCAGACTTTCTAGTGAGCAGTGGGAGCTACAGAAAAACAGATTAGTATCTTGGGTGAAAATTAATCTTTGATATACTCAGCAAAAATTACAGGAAGTGTTTAAAATATCTTGCTTTGTTTTCCACTATTCCTGAACTCTTTCTTCTAATGAAAATGGTAATGGATTCCCATCCTTTGGCACAAGGCCACTTAACACTTCCTGTGAATATCTCATGCTTCTGCTAGCCTTCTATCCTGTGGCAAATGACTTGCAATCAGTCCTACGCTCTCCTTTGCTGTCTTTGAGTTGTGTGGAGTTGTTGAATAGAACTCTTAATGTTCCTGAAGTTGAGATAGGTGGGTTTTGTTGTGGTTTGTTTTGGTTGGTTTTGTTTGTTGTTGGTTTGTTTTGATGGTTTAGGTTTTGTTTTGTTTTTCAGTACAACATGACTGATTTCTAAACTGAATATTCTAGGAAGAGGAAGCACATATTTGGCAAAAAAGCTGGTTTTTTTCTTTTTGTTTTTCTCCCTCAGCTGGATGCCTTTTGCTGTGGCACCTTTGCAAAGGTTCTCCTAGTCTGTGCCTAAAACTGACCTGCTGTGATCTAAGAGGCAGCTGTCTGTCTTTAGAAGACTTGCTCAGCCAAAATTGATTCACAAGGGTTTTGGTCACCTTCCCATGAGGGCTTGGTGACCTTGACAGCTCCTTTATTCATAGCTGAGGATCAGCTGACCAATGGGAAGCTGACTTGCCTTGCACACTTGGGATTGTATATTTCTCTGACAATTACTAGAACAAGGTCAGCACCATCTATGGAGGCACATTCTCCCTTCATCTTGTGTTTGTGCCTGGAAAATTATCATAGCTTAGAAGTTTTTCTAGGACTTGCTGAAAAGTGAAATATCTTACAAATTCCTATTACAAAAGTCTTTGAAGCCACTGTTAGATTTCAGGTAGTCCAGATCTGAAAGGGAAGGATGACTAGGCTCCCTTGGAGACATGTCTTTTGGTGTGCTGAGGTGAAAAACTGCTTGCCCATCCTAGCTCTGTTAAATCCAAAGTTCTTAAAGGTGTGTCTGTATAGGTACACAAATCATGTGGCTGTGTACTGAGGATTTTGAAGGACAGTTGAAGGGTAGGTAAATGTTATTTGTGATGATAAGAATTAATAGTAAGTGAGGGAAGTCTCCTTTACATGAGAATTTACTATTACAGGCTGAGAGTACCAGGGTGTGAAATGTTTACAACTAGATTTTAAATCATCAAATCCTTCATGGTCAGTGAAACAGTTGGGCATTGTGAATAGAATGTAAGTCTAGTTCTGTTCAGTATTGTACAGTTACCTGTTGGATAACACAGGTGAAGTGGCTTGCCCCTCTGTGTCCTATTTTCTTTCCATAAGACCAAAAATAGTTTGTTTTAGGTTCTGTGGCAGAACAGCACTATGTAGAAGTGCTGATTATATTTCAAATAAAAATGAAGGAACAGTTTCATTCAGTGGGAATCAGAAAGTATAATGATTGAAAAATCCTGCTTTGGTAAGTTGTAGTCGAAAGTGCAGCAGCATTTTCCTTATGCTCCTGCTTGCTTTGCTTGAAATCAGTGCTTCTTATCTAAGCTCGGGGGGGGTT
This sequence comes from Bucco capensis, assembly GCA_013396975.1. Taxonomy (NCBI): domain Eukaryota; kingdom Metazoa; phylum Chordata; class Aves; order Piciformes; family Bucconidae; genus Bucco; species Bucco capensis. Next base: position 11,008 of record VWZO01017507.1, read on the forward strand.
GTTGTTCTGTCTTGCTTTGTTTCAACTGCACAACAAGCAGGCTTTAAGGATATGAGCAGATTCTTAAGTTTGAATTCAAGTTCATCAAACTCTTCACTAGAAACTGAAAATTTAGAATGATTTTTTTTCCTGTGATACCTGTGAATAAATAGTCCTTTTCTTCTTCAACAGAGAAAAGACGAGACCCACCAAATGGTAAGTAAGCTTTTGGCCTGAATCAGTGCCATTTGACTTGTCCCTACTGCTGTCATTTCCTGTCTGTGTAGAGCTTTGCTTTGGACTTGTTTGGGATAGTCATGTGGTGGCAAAAGCAGTTAACTCTTAACCCTAGAGGTTAATGTATTTGTTTGGTCTCTGTGCTTTGATGCTTGTTTAGTTTTAGCTAAATTTATTCAATTTATAAATGTAACTAGAACACCTAGGATTTCTCTTTCTTTAAAGTACTAATTAACAGAACCTGGCTTTATTTTCTGAAATGGGATCCTAGGGATTCTTGTATTGCTTTCTCTAATTTGGTAATAACTTGGTTTACATTACTTGACCAATTCAGTCTCTTGTCCATTAAGTTTTTCCTTGGGAGAAGATATCAACTCTCAGATATCAATTTGAAGGATTTGTGTCTCAGCTGGCATTTCTAAACAGTGCTTTTGGAGGATCATGTTTTGTTGCAAATAGGACAGAGGACCCTGAGCTTCAACTGAGCAGGCAAAGCTTTGCACCCTACATTTGCCACTTAGTCTTCAGAATATGTGTATGTTAGATCTGAGGAGGTAGTCTCAAATTTGTACTAACCAAGACACTGAAACATCTTGGTAGGTCAGCAAAATAGGTAATCCTTACCTGATCCTGAATTGTGGGAACTGCTGATATCGTCTATATCCAAATAAAGCTTCCTTCATAGGGAATACTTCCAAAAAATTATTCTTTTTTATAATTTTGAGGAAGTTCAAGCAAAATCATCACTTTAGGCCTTAACATCTAGGTTTAAGTGTTTGCTTCTGCTCACTTCAACAGCACATCCCTGTTGGCAATGTCAGCACAGCAGTTAAACCAGTTGTGGTGACTGTGTAGTGCAACCTACCACAAAAAGTTAGCCTTTGTCTCTACGGTAAATGTTGTTAGCAACAGTAACACAGTTTGTTTTAGTTTGTTATGTGTAATTGGAATAAGAGTTAAGAAAACTAAATCTACAAGAACTTAAAATACTCTCTTAATCCAGTGAGAGCTCAGGCAAAACCCTTTTTTTTTTGAGAAAAATCACAGAATCATTAAGGCTGGAAGAGACCTCTAAGATCATTAAGTCCAGCCATACCTATCACTAACATGCCACTAAACCATGTCTGTAAGTAGAGCATCTGTATATTTCTAAATCTAAACCATCTTAGGGCTGCTTCTTTACATCACCAGCTTTCATTACAGCCTTAACAGCTCTGGTCCTCATCTCAAGCTCCAGAAGCAGCAGCTGCTGTGCTGATAGCGAATGTCTTCCATTCATTGATCCTATACCTTTATCTTGAGTATTCTGGGAATATGTAGGTTTTGCCCATATCACTGTTCAAAGCTCTGAGCATCTCTGCTTTGTTTCACTGGGAGTCCATCTACTCTTTCACATCCTGTTCAGCTTCATTTTCTGGTTCTGTCCAATTCTGTAGTGCCTGGCTGCTTTGCTTGCAGAAAGTCAGGTTTGTTAGGCTTGAGAACAGCCCTGAGCAGCCCTGAGGAAAAGGACTGCAGGGCAGCCAAGGCATCAGGGCCAGCCAGTATGGATTTATGAAAGGGAGGCCTTGCTTAACCTGCCTGATCTCTTTCTATGACCATGTAACTTGGCTTCTGGATGAGGGGGAAGGCTGTGGATGTTGTCTGCTTGGACTTTGGTAAGGCCTGTGACACAATCTCCCACAGCATTCTCCTGGAGAAACTGGCGAATCACGGTATAGGCAACTGTACTCTTCACTGGGTTAAAAACTGGCTGGATGGCTGTTCCCAGAGAGTTGTGATTAATGGAGTGAAATCTAGCTGGCTGCCAGTCACCAGTGGTGTCCCTCAGGGCTCAGCTTTGGGGCCAGTCTTGTTTGGCATCTTTATTGATGACCTGGACATGGGGATCGAGAGCACCCTCAGTAAGTTTGCAGATGACACCAAACTGTGTGGGAGTGTGGATCTGCTGGAGGGCAGGGAGGCTCTGCAGAGGGACTTGGACAGGTTGGATCGATGGGCTGAGGCCAACTGTATGAAGTTCAATAAGGCCAAGTGCCGTGTCCTGCACTTGGGTCACAACAACCCCACTCATTGCTACAGGCTTGGGGATGAGTGGCTGGAAAGCTCTCAGCAGAAAAGGACCTGGGGGTGTTGGTGGAAAGATGGCTGAATATGAGCCAGCAGTGTGCCCACGTGGCCAAGAAGGCCAGCAGGATCCTGGCTTGTATCAGGAATATCCATTATGATCCTGGCTTGTATCAGGAATAGTATGGTTAGCAGGAGAAGGGAGGTTATCGTGCCCTTGTACTCGGCACTTGTGAGGCCTCATCTGGAGTATTGTGTTCAGTTCTGGGCCCCTCATTATAGGAAGGACATTGAGATGCTGGAGCGTGTGCAGAGGAGAGCTACCAAGCTTGTGAGGGGTTTAGAGGACAAGCCATATGAGGAGAGGCTGAGGGAGCTGGGCATGTTTAGTTTGGAGAAGAGGAGGCTGAGGGGGGACCTCATTGCCCTCTGCAATTATCTGAAAGGAGGGTGTAGAGAGGTGGGTGTTGGCCTCTTCTTCTTAGTAACTAATGACAGAACCAGAGGAAATGGCCTGAAGTTGCAGCAGGGGAGGTTTAGATTGGATATTAGGAAGAAATTCTTTAGAGAAAGAGTGGTGAGGCACTGGAACAGCCTTCCCAGGGAGGTGGTTGAGTCACCATCCCTGGAAGTGTTTAAGAAATGTGTAGACATCATACCCCAGGACATGCTGTAGTGGTCTAGTGGTTTTGGTTGGTTGGTATTTTTTTATTGTTTGTTTGTTGGTTTTTTTGGTTGGACTCGGTGATCTGAGATGTCCTTTCCAACCATGAATATTCTGTGATTCTGTGGCTTGGGGTGCTGGTGGATGAGAAGCTCGACATGAGTCGCCAGTGTGCACTTGCAGCCCAGAAAGCCAACTGTGTCCTGGGCTGCGTTAAGAGAAGTGTGGCCAACAGGTGATTCTCCCCCTCTACTCCACTCTCATGAGACCCCACCTGGGGTACTGTGTCCAGTTCTGGAGGCCCCAGTACAAGAAAGATATGGATGTGCTGGGAGGTGTCCAGAGAAGGGCTACGAGGATGATCAGAGGGCCAGAGCACCTCTCCTATGAGGACAGGCTGAGAGAGTTGGGATTGTTCAGTCTGGAGAAGAGAAGGCTCCCAGGAGACCTTCTTGTTGTGGCCTTCCAGGATCTGAAGGGGGCTTACAAGAGAGCTGGTGAGGGACTTTTTAGGATGTCAGGTAGTGCTAGGACTAGGGGGAATGGATCCAAACTAGAGGAGGGGAGATTTAGGTTGGACATTAGGAAGAAGTTCTTCCCCATGAGGTTAGTGAGACACTGGCCCAGGTTACCCAGAGAGCTGGTGGCAGCCCCAGCCCTGGCAGTTTTGAAGGCCAGGCTGGCTGGGGCTGGGAGCAAGCTGATCTAGTGGGATGTGCCCCTGCCCATAGCAGGGGGCTTGGAACAAGATGATCTTTAAGGTCCCTTCCAACCCTGACAATTCTGTGATTCTGTGTTCATGCATTTTACAGTCACAGGTGAAACATGCTCAGACTTACAACCTCTGCACTTCAGCATTTGGAGTTCAGACTGGAGCAGATATACTATCAGTATGGAACTGGGAAGGGACTGTGTTGGTATCAAGTGGTTTTTGATTTACTCTCCATACGCAGTGAAATTTGGGGGAAAAAAAAGAGAAATATATGCATCAATAGTACAAAAAAAAGTAGATTTGCCTTTAAAACTGAAAAACAAGAACAGTCATTTTTCTGTACTCACATGATCCATGCTTGAAATACTGGGGGGAATTTTGTTTTAGTGGAGCTTGTTTGTCTGGGTTTTGTGCATGGCAAAAGCACTCTGCCTTTTCACATGACATTTCCAGTGGCAGGGATTTAAGATTTTTATTTTTGTAGAATTGCAGGATTAAAATGAAATTGGCATTAGCAGTTATGTAAAATGTATTAGTCTGTAATTTCCTGGGATTTATGTCGTGCTCATCTGTAATAGCTAGGTCTTCATGCACATAAAGAGTAGTCACTGTAGCTGAACTGACCTCTTCGAGAAGTTCTGGATGAAACAAGGATTTGACAGAGAGAATCTTTAAGAACCATGTGGCAGAATTTTTTTTCAGCTGTTAACTAAAACAGTCTGTATTTGTTGTTGGGCTGTCTGTAGTCTGGGACAGATGCCTAGAGAGGTTCTAAATGAAATTTCCTAGAATTGACATTTCAGAATGTTCTGTACTACATTTTCTGGAGCTCCTTCTGAAGACGTCACTGATATTGATAACAGTGGCTGCTTAAGGCCACTGTACTGTCAGGTACTTCCTAGTGATGAGCTCTATATGCCTCTCTCATCTTCATTTATTGAGCTTGCAACACCTGATGGGGAAGGTGCATGTCTGATGATGGGAAAAATTTTACTTGATATAAATATGGCAGTTCTAGAAGAGTGCAGTTCTTTCCAAGGTTCTTTTATCCCTCGTGGACATCTAAGGTCTAAGCCTGACGGTAAGAAAAATTTTCCTCTTTAAGAGTTTACTGTATTCTGTTGTATGAATATTGTTGGTATCAAGGAATCAGGCTATCAACCCTTAATTTGAGCTCAGCTGAATAAAACTTCAATCTTAAAGTGGCTGCTGCTTTACAGGATTAAATCCAGGTGTGGTTAGTTCAGGATTTTACGTGCGAAGAGGTGCATTTTCAGTGACTGTTAGCAATTTTAAGACTATCACAAACTTCATAGCATTGCAAAGGTATATGTTTCTTTGTAACATCAGTATAAGTGTTGTAACAACAAGTGTCAAAATACTAGATGAAAACAGATAAAATATAATAGAGAACAAATAATTAGCTATTAAATTGAAAACAAACTCTCACACCTGTTTTGGGTTTGTCTCTAATGAAATGAAGACTGTCATTTTCAATTCATCCTGAAAATTTTACTTCACTTCTTGAGTTCTGGATTGATGATATTTGACAGCTAGTGAATTTAATAGGAACTTGAAGCAGAATTTTTAACAATGCACGTCATTTGGCATAGTGGTGTGTGGTTGTTGTGTGCTTCGGTGTTCTCAGTGTACAGTTGGGTAGATCATAACATCTCTAGATCAAAGCATTTCTGCTTAGTAGAAAACATTTAGAAATTCTTTTTCCTGCAGTTTCAATGCAGTTTTTAAATCTTACCCTTCAAGACTCCTACAGGGATGTAGGAGTCGTCATATGTTTTTGGATTAGTTTTGTCTAGCCCAGTGTGTTTCTCTTCTTGTTTTGTGTTCTGGCCATTACTAGGTGCTTTCCAGTGAGGTGTTAAAACTACAGATGTGGGCTGTGTTATCAATTGTATTGTCTGCTTGGATTTTGGACTGTGAAATCTAAGGCTTGTTGGTCCTTACAGAATGCTTAGAGAACTTTGAATTATCCATACAAAATGCAGCTATGAACAAATAGTGTCAAAATAAGGTTCAGCTTTATCAAAGTCTAATTAGACCTTGGTTTTCATCTGCTGAGTAACCATGGATGTATCAGTCTTATTTTAATTTATTTGCTATTCATTAGATAGTATCTCACAAGCAAGGAGAGGATGTTTTGAAACTATTTTTGGCCAGACTGGTCTTAAACTGATTACTTAATGTCATTCTTCGGAAACCAAGATTATTTATCCTTTATGCAGGTCTTTGAAAAATACATGTGTGTATATACATACATGTAAGTATATATGAAACATGTATCACTTGCCTCTTTGTGTTTAAATACTACTATCACTTGCTTATGTCAAGAGTTACCTTCTGTCAAAGCTAAAAGAAACCTCTGTGGAAAAAAACCTGTGCTAGATATATTTACTTGCTAGTATTACACAAGTAAAACAGTACGAAAATGCTGAAATTAGGAGGACTATCATTCAGATGCATTTTGAATAACTGTAGTTGTAATTCAGAATTGTTTGTAATGAAAACCAGGGTTTTGGAGCAATTCATAGTTTGAGTGTTTAACTGTGTTTCTGTTGCTGTTTTACTGTCATTACAGTCATTAGGGGTGAACTTTGTAGAGTAGGGTTAATGGTTGGACTCAAGGATCCCAAGGGTCTTTTCCAACCTGAATGATACTGTGATTATTTTTCAAGCTCTGCCTTCTTATCTGGAACTTGAACTACTTTGCAAAGCAGTCAATGAGCAAGACGTGAGAAATCAGGGTTAGTTGCCTAGATGTTGTCCTATGTTTGAAGGCAATAGTGTGTCCAGAGCAGCCTTCTGAAGTTCTCGTGATGTTCAGGTTCTGGGTGTGATGGCAGCAAGCATTCACACTTGGTGCTTCAGTGCAGTTTACCTCTCCTTTAGGATCAGTTTGCTGTGGTGTGTTGGCTGTTACTGTCTGTGACACTTAACAGCTTTTATCTTCTCTAGCATTGTAGCTGTGCTTAACCTTAACCTGTATCATCTCGTGTTCTGTGCACAAGAGAACTCCTTAGTTTAAAAAGGACTTTTTTAGTAAATTTGCAAAAACACCCAAATTTTAAAGAATTTTTCTGCTACTGCTCTGCTCTAGCAGTGTTTTTTCTTCTTATCCTGCAAATGCCTTGGTCTGTATGTCTGACATCCAGAGGCATGTGGCATGTAGAGCTGTGGCTACAATGCAAGTATTTTACCACTCAAAAAACTCCCAAAAATGTTTGTAAATTAAATATGACTAAAATTCTGTGCTTAACCTTCACAGGTCCAAATCTACCAATGGCAACTGTGGACATCAAAAACCCAGAAATTACAACTAACAGATTTTATACTCCACAAGTCAACAATATTTCCTATACCAAAGAAAAGAAGAAAGGAAAAACTAAAAAGAGAAGACTGACCAAGGCAGATATTGGAACACCATCCAATTTCCAGTAAGGACTTTTTTGATTTTGGGTTTTGGTGCGTGGGGTTTCTTAACAAGCTTTTTATGTTAATTTTACACCTGCAAAGACTCAAGACTTTGAATATATCACTTGTGTGTAACCTGAACTACCATGAATGCTAGCTGGAATGCTGGGAGGTCTAAAAGCAAGTTAGCTTATTTACAGCTGAGGAGTTTAGTGCAGCTGTAAACAAAAAGTAACTTGCTATCCTATAATAGCTTAGAAAACAATTTAGCTGTGTAGAGAATCCTCACTGAAGTTTGTTAGCTCAGTGCAGACTCCTATTAGACTCAGTGGTCAGGTCTTTAACACTGTTACGCTTAGAGCTGTGTCTGTCTAGCTGTGCTTTGTCATGCAAAATCCACATTCAGATCCTGACTTGTCATAACAGCCCAAATGATGCAGCCATATTTTTGATCTCTGCCTTTCTGGTTACAAACTTACTCTGCTCTGTGAGCTGGTTCCTGTGTCTTGTGCTCAAGGTACATTGTGCATGGATACATCTTTTAAGGATGATTTGGGGTTTTCACAATACGGTTTCTTATGTATCTTCAATCTTTTAGGATAGCTCTGATCTATCACTTTAAGCTTTACTTGTGTGAAACTTGGTTTTGGTGACTTTACTAAATTAACTGTGCTTCCTTAACCGGAATGTCCTTAGACAATTTGAACACCAACCATGTTCTTTCTGGTCTGAGTATCAGTGAAGTGCTGCATCTATTAGTGTCACTTCAAATGAAAAATGCAGGAAAGAAGGAAGAGTGAAACCAAATTGAGAAGTGATTGGTAGCTGCATCCGTTTTAGCTCTGTTGATGCAGACTTTATGTGGGCAAAATTGCAAGTAATGATTTGCATTAGTGTGTCTTTGATCAGAATTTGTGGAAGGGGTTGTGCAGCAGTGTAGAATGAATTTGAGACTTTACAATGTCTGTCAGGTTCTGAGCTAGAAAAGCTGAGAATAAGATAGAATATTTAATGAAGTTCAATCCAAAGATACATCTCAGCATCATTAAATGTAACATTAAAGTGGAAGTGGTGAACCCTTGCAAAAGAAGATTTAAAGTCTGTTTTGTTTGGCTTAAGGTCTAGCAAAGTTTCCTGTAGATTGCAGCTGTGTGTCATCTAACTATGTAAGATATTGGATTGCTGGGTTATTTCACATCCTCTTCAAAGTTCATCCTGAGTTGCACAGATATGCAGAATTATGTGAATAAGATTGTATTGGCTGGTAAATTTCTGTAATAGATTACAATTGGATATGAGACTATGTGTTAGGAAATGCATGTCTAATTTGTGTGAAGCAAGCTGCAGCTTAACATCCAGAATTCTGTAATCAGTAAATCATCAGGTATTTTGGTAGTGAAAGGCATAAATATTTAGGCAAAATAAGGGACTTCCCATTTTTGCCTTTTCTGTAGCATAATGTAATTTTAAACCAGATCTTTTCCTTTTCTTCTTGCCCATCAAATAAAGTAGTTAACTTAGTTCTGTCAAGACCAAAACTGATCATTGAGCTTTAGTATTATCATTAAGAAAACTTACGTGGTTGGTGGTGCTAACAGAGCCAAGCAAGAATACAAGGTCCATTGCACCAGTTACTGTATGAGGACAGCAAAATAGCCCTAGTAATATGACAATCTTAGCCTAAACTGTGTAGGCTACTAACAGCTCACCTGGTATTTTTAAAACTCTGAGTTGGACTTCCTAAAGACTGCACTGAGTTTCTGGGACTGGCCATTGGCAAAAAGAAACTCAAAACATGCTGGTAACATTATGGTGCTGTCTTCTGTAGCCATCAGCAGTTGCATGAAGCAGCTTTGAGGGGCAGAAACTCTTCTTTCTAGCTGATTATAGCATCACATAAAATAATACTTCAGTAGCCATGTGAAAAGGCTACTAGAAATCTAGGAAGATGGCAACCAAAACCAGTCCTAACTTCTCTTTGAAAGAAGTGAAAGAAAAAGAAGGGTGATGAGAGAACAAGCAGTGATGACAGGGAGGAGGAGGTTTTCAGTTGTGTGACACTTGAAGACCTTGGCAGTAGCTCAAAGTCCAGTTGCTATCTATAAAGGCTAAACTCCTCCCTGATCTCTGTGCGGTCTTTCCATCACCATACATACACACCACAGGGTGGCATGGAGCATCCATGTTTTGTCACAGAACATAACCGAGGGGGGAAATTACTTCTCTAGTTGGTCTTTCTGACACAGAAATTGGAATAAAATGTTACTGTTCCTGTGAGACACTGAGGAGTAAGAATTGCTTAGTGTCTTAACAGGACTGGAGGTAGAAGCTGTTAAAAATGCCCAGTTATGTTGGTGTCCTGTTACATTAGTTAACAAGGTCCTTTTTATGCTAACTAAATGGACTTCTCTGATTTTTAGGCACATTGGACATGTTGGTTGGGATCCAAACACAGGTTTTGATGTAAGTAACTGAACTTGTTCAAGACACTGAATGATTAAAAAACTTATGAGGCTTTTTAAATGTAAGTTGTGAAGATTGGCATTAAATTATACCTTAAGTATATATCAAAACAGTTGCAAACTGTGGGCATATAATCTCCTGCTGGAGTAGAAGGGAGTAGGAGGAATCCAGGATTGAGGGAAAAAGATGCAAAACTTGAAGGTTTTGTGCAAAGTGTCTTTTGTAATAGACACCTTCTCCTAAAATAGTCCTTTATGACTGAAAAGTCAGCCTATTCCTTTTGACTACATGGTTTATGGTTTTTTCCCAATACAAATGCTATTTTTTTTTTAAACATCTTTTATTTCAAGCTGCTTAACTAACAATACTTAAGCTACCATTACTTAAAACTAACCTATCTGACTTGCAGGTGAACAACTTAGACCCAGAACTGAAAAACCTGTTTGATCTGTGTGGAATTTCAGAGGCTCAACTAAAAGATAAAGAAACTTCCAAGGTCATCTATGATTTCATTGAAAAAACAGGAGGTGTGGAAGCTGTAAAAAATGAACTGCGGAGGCAAGGTGGGATTCCTTTTATTTCCACAGCAAAAATGAGCGGTTTTGGCTTTTAGGATTAGAGGAGAAGCTGTTGATGATGAGAAATTTGTGATTCTCTTCTCCAGGCTTCATGTTGCCACAGTTGCGCTGAGTGTCATGATGGTTCTGTACACCAGATGCTATGTGAAAATGTTTGTGCATGTCCCATCACAGAATCACAAAGGTGGGAAGAGACCTCTAAGATCATCAAGTGCAACCATAGCTATCACTACCATACCACTAAACCATGGCCCTAAGTAGAGCATCTCTACGTTTCTTAAACACCTCCAGGGGACAGTGACTCCCATCTCCCTGGGCAGCCTATTCCAAGACTTAACAACCCTTTCGGTAAAGAAATTTCTCCTTAGATCTAATCTAAACCTCCCCTGATTGAACTTGAAGCCATTTCCTCTCATCCTCTCACTGTTAAGCCTGGAGAAGAGACCTACCCTCATCTCTCACTCCAACCTCCTTTCAGGTAGTTGTAGGGAGAGATAAGGTTGGATGGAAACTGCGCCAGGGGAGGTTCAGGCTGGGCATTAGGAGGAATTTCTTTACTGAAAGGGTTGTCAGCCATTGGAACAGGCTGCCCAGGGAGGTGCTTGAGTCACCGTGCCTGGAGGTGTTTAAGAGACGGCTGGATGTTGTGATGGGGAGCATCATTTAGTGGGGTGATAGGGCTAGGAAAAAGGCTGGACTCGATGATCTTCAAGGTGTCTTCCAGCTGTAACTGTTCTATGATTCTATGATTCTGAGGTCTCCCCTGAGTCTCCTCTTCTCTAGACCAACCAACCCCAGTTCTCTCAGCTGCTCCTTTTAAGACTTGTGCTCCAGAGCCCTCACTAGCCTAGTCGCATGGAGTACTTGTTCCCTAAAGAAGAGTGGTCACTTATTTCCAGTAGCACTTAGTCTGACTGCAAAGCAGTGTGTTCAGTATGGATTTTTCAGACTGTGTATGTTGCATATTTATTTACAATCTCAATCTTGCAAACAAATTAAAATCTTAAAGCCACATTGCTCTTGTCAGTTCTAGTAGTAGTTCATGGCTGACAGGTGTATGTCTGGTGCCTCTTTACCCTGGCAGCACTGCACAATGAGCCTTGCAACACCTGGAGACCTGGGAGGGAAGCTTTTTTTGTTCCAATAGTGTTCCTTTGGAGCAGGCTTCTGGTGCAAGAGAATTCTCAAATAGCTATTTCTTGCACTTAACAAATCAGTCTGAAAATTACACTGCCAATATCAAAGGCCTTCCAGTATCTGCAGGGGTCCTACAAGAGGGCTGCTGAGGGACTTTTTAGGATGTCAGGTAGTGCTAGGACTAGGAAGAATGGATCCAAACTAGAGGAGGGGAGATTTAGATTACACATTAGGAAGAAGTTCTTCACTGTGAGGTTGGTGAGACACTGGCACAGGTTGCCCAGAGGTGGTGGCAGCCCCAGCCCTGGAAGTTTTGCAGGCCAGGCTGCTCTAGTGCCAGGTGTCCCTGCCCATGGCAGGGGGGTTGGAACTAGATGATCCTTAAGGTCCCTTCCAACCCTGACAATTGTGTGATTCTGTGTGAAAGTTCCAAACATTTGCCCAGAACACTTCTCAAGAGAAAGAAGATGTGAATGCATCTGAAATTGTAGCAGTTTGAAACTAGAGACTGAAGAGCTACAGCGTTGCAGTACAATGATTTGTCACCTTTGTTCCCTAGGTCCCTCCAGGTGGAGCGGTATGTATTTAAGCTGGCATTTAAGCATATGCTTCAAAGCATTCATACTGCTGTGTGATTCCTTTCCTAGACAAGAAACCTTAGTCCACATGTGTTTGACTGCAGTACTAAAAATTGTAGCCAAACCTCTTAGTTAAATTGCAAAAAAAATCTCAGGATTTTTTCCTCAGGAAGAAATCTGTCAGTTTCTTGATGTGATCTTAGCTCTGTTTAAATGTTTACAGAGTTGCTTATCTCAGACTACTCAGAAAACTGGATTGAGAAGACTTGTCTTGGGATCTTATGACTAGCTTAAAATACTTCTAAAATGCTTATTTTCATGTTACTTATGTGTTAACTTCACCTTACAGCTACTTTATGCATGCAGTTAAAGGAAAAGATGCCTCATGTTTAACATGTGTGATAATAATCTACCTCTGTGCTTTTTGATAGAGGTAGACAAAATATTCCAGTATTTCAGTGGGTTTGTCCACAATTCTATTATTTGATGTGTATGCTGGACTGCTGTTTGAAGTGGGGTTTTTTTCTCAGCTGAAACACATTTTTCTGTGTTTATTGCAAGAATTTCTGTGCTTGCCTATTCACCTTACTAGGATGCTGACTGGAGAGTTGCAGACACTTTGTGCTAAGACAGAAGTTACTCCCCTGTTTTTCCTGTCCTTTATCTAGTTTAGATTAATTCAATTAATTTAGATTAGATTAATGTGCATTTATTAAAAAAATTGAATTATTTTCCTGCTTTTCTTGTATCATCTTTTAGGGGGGAAGAAAGAGAGGATGAGGTAATGGTTTTTCCTCATTTCACTTCAGTTGAGTGCAGACAAGCCTTACTAAAACTCCTGAACTCTGTTCCCACAGATTTCATGTGACATCTCTCTCTAGATGTGATGCAAATAAACTCCTTCCCCACAGGAAACGTAAACCTTGTGTTCAAAATCTGCAGGTGGTACAGAGTCTGGAGCATAACCATTTTGTATGTCTTTCCAAGAATAAAGAAAAACTATCAGTAGTGCTTGTTGAGTAAGTTCTGTTGGAAAAGGAAACCACAGTCATGTCAGCCAAAAAGTAGTGGGAATTTCTTAAAGTCAAGAATGTTGACAATGTGTGTCTTGGAAATTATATGAAGTTTGAGAGGAGATTCTCCCTGTGTTGTCCTATTGAAGGGATGGGGAAAAAACAGAGCAGTTTATGGACCTTAAGAACTTGACACATAATGTTAGAAGGGGTATGTTTCTCTAAAATGAGCAGGAAAGAAGGCACTAATATCTCCTACTTCCTCAAAAATCTCTCTTTTGGGGGGTGTCTGTCCTCTGTTCTAGTACAGCCAGCCTGCTTTCTCAGAATGTAATGGGAAGGAGATAATAGGTAAGGAATTATCTTCTTGAGTGTAATAGCTTTTTTTTTTAATCACAAGGGTTGGAAGAGACCTCTAAGATCATCAAGTCCAACCATAGCTGTCACTCCCATGCCGCTAAACCATGGCCCTAAGGAGAGCATCTAAATGTTTCTTAAATCCCTCCAGGGATGGTGACTCCAGCACCTCCCTGGGCAGCCTGGGCCAAGACTTAACAACCCTTTCAGTGAAGAAATTTCTCCTTAGATCTAATCTAAACCTCTCCTGCTGCAACTTGAAGCCATATCAAAGTATATGAAATCAAACCTGAATTTTCTTATTTACAGGGGAGAACCTGGGTTGTTAAATAGTTCTGTGCAGCTGCCACACAGCCTCAAATGGTGTAAGCTGTTAAATGCTTAATGGAAGAGGAAGTGATGATATTTAAGATGCTATTAGCAGAGCAAGTACATTTCAAGGCTACTTCCTACAGAAATGATCCTGTGCTTTGAGGTAGCCTTGAAGTTGTTTCCTTTTTGCAGTAGAGGTATTGTTGAAACTGATTCCAGTAAAAAGAACTAAGAGTCAGTTATGCTGCCTCATAAAGCACAGTACATTTTTTGTTACTAGATGTTACTTCAAAAAATACTTGCCTCTGTAATTCCCCAAGAAAATAATGGATAGGTTATACAGTGGAAATTTTGTCTTTCACTTGCCATGTGTTTTCTCAAACCTCTCTCCTTTGCCTTCTGTCCTAGCTCAACAAAATTGTAGAGGATTCTTTTGACATTTTTTCTACTATTCATAACTGCAAAAATGAATGACCAGACTTGATTTGTGACTTTAATTAGCCAATGTATTGCAGTTATTTTCTGCAGTGTCAGTTCTTTTCTGAAACGCACAACAGACACAGGGGCTGTATTCAGCTTGGTTTATATCCATATAGGCAGAGGATCTATTTGGCTATATTCAGCTTCATCTGAACTGGTGACATTTGCACAGGCACAGAGATCCTTGCACAAGAAAGGATTTTTTTTCTTTCCCTGCAAGTCTCTGAAAGACTTGAGATGTGTTGAGCAGCATGTAATTGTAAATGGTTTGGTTTTTGTTTCAGCTCCACCTCCACCACCACCGTGCAGAGGAGGACCCCCACCACCCCCACCACCACCTCCCCATAGCTCGGGCCCTCCTCCTCCCCCTGCTAGGGGCCGAGGAGCACCACCTCCACCTCCTTCAAGAGCTCCGACAGCAGCACCTCCACCCCCACCTCCATACAGACCTGGAGCAACGGTGCCCCCACCTCCTCCAAACAGGATGTATCCTCCTCCACCACCAGTGCATTCATCATCTGCACCACCCGGCCCTCCTCCGCCCCCACCCCCGCTGGCAAGTGGCTCAGCTGTTCCTCCACCACCACCTCCTCCTCCACCTCCTCCTGGTCCTCCTCCACCACCAGGCCTTCCTTCAGAGGTTGATCACCAGCTTCCGGTTCCTGCAGGAAACAAAGCGTTACTCTTGGATCAAATCCGAGAAGGAGCTCAGTTAAAGAAAGTAGAACAGAACAGTCGGCCGGTGTCCTGCTCAGGAAGAGATGCACTGATGGACCAGATACGACAGGGTATCCAGCTGAAATCTGTGAGTAGGAGCTCTCAGAATCACAGAATCTTTAAGGTTGGAAGAGACCTCTAAGATCAAGTCCAACCATACCTATCACTACCATGCCACTAAACCTTGGCCCTAAGTAGAACAGCTCACTGATCCAGCCTATCCAGGTCCCCCTGCAGAGCCTCCCTATCCTCAAGCAGATCAACTCTTCCTTGATCTTCCTTGGTGTTGTAAACTTTTAATCTTGCAAGGCAGTTTGTTTCAAAACACACAGGTTCTTTTTGCCAGTTGCATCTTTTTATCTAATGTATCCTTTTTTCCAAGGTATCTGATGGTCAGGAGAGTGCACCACCTACACCTGCACCCACCTCAGGAATTGTGGGTGCATTAATGGAAGTTATGCAGAAAAGGAGCAAAGCCATTCATTCTTCAGGTAAGGCTAGTGGGATTTTTCTGACCTCAGGGTGTCAGATTTCCAAGAGTTAGCACTTCTATTCAGCAGAAAGTCCTGCTGGAAAAAAGCATGGATTTCAGCACATAGTCCAATACAGAATGCTCTGTGCAGACTCGTGTTGATAGCTTGAATGGTTACTTTGAATTACTGGTGTATAATAGTCATTAAAAATTATTGATCAAGGTTAATATCCTTATAAAGATTTCTCAAAATTGTTCTAGTTTATTTTTTTGCAACTGACTTATTTTTTGCTATTAGATGTCTGAGGAAATAAGTTGTCAGAATATTTTGGAAGGAATCCTTTCTGTTTCTACAAGCCAAAAGCTCTTGAAAAGATTGATGCTCTTAAAACTGTGGCTTCCAGTGTGCTTTAGATGCCACCTGCTGGGTGACAAGCAGATAACTAGTGTTACTTGGGGAGGCCTGTCCTAGTACTGGATCAGCTCTTCACACAGAATCACAGAATCATTAAGGTTGGAAGAGACCTCTAAGACCATCAAGTCCAACCATACCTAGCACTACCATGCCACTAAACCATGTGCGTAAGGAGAGCATCTAAATGTTTCTTAAACAGCTCCCTGGGCAGCCTTTTCCATGGCTTAACAACCCTTTCAGAAAGAAATTTTTCCTTATATCCAATCTAAGCCTCCCCTGCTGTCTCAAAGCCTTTTCCTCTCACTGTTAACCTTGGAGAAGAGACCTACCCCCATCTCACTCCAGCATCCTCTCAGGGAGTTGTAGAGAGAGCTAAGGTCTCCCCTGAGCCACCTCTTCTCCAGACTAACTAATGCCAGGTCCCTCAGCTGAAGCATAAGACTTGTGCTCTAGACCCTTCACTAGCCTTGTTACCCTTCTCAGTGCTTGGAAGAAGTAAGGCTGCAAGAGGATTTGGATTTCTCAAATACCAGTGTAGTTCAGTAGTCTTCGGTTACATCTCTTTTGTTTAGGCATTGATACAATTTTCTTCCAGAGCTTGCCTTGATACCAGAACTGCCCATGCAGTCTGCAGACCCTTTGCAGTGTAATTCGTTGATTTGCCATCCTGTGGATTGATCTCCAGTTCTGGTACTTGACATCAATTGAGTACCAGCAGAGTGCTAAATACAGCATTTTCCTAAGGAAGGAAATGCTCTTGCCTAAAAGATAGGTAGTTTAATTTTAAGAGGCTACCATTTGTAACTTATATCTAAAAATACTTCAAGGCTGAATAAAGTTAAGGACTAATATTGCCGTTGATGTGCATGACAAAGCTTGGAATATTCCAGTTACCACAGTGCTTGTTAGCTCACAATTTTTTGTCTGCTTGTACAGCAAACATAAACCCCATTATGTAGTAAAACTGGGGAAGCAGTGCTTACAATCCAGAAATTAATCTATCCTTGAAGCTTAAATCTGGAACAAGCTGGCCACTTTCACATTCTATAAGAAAGTAGTAAGTAGTGTGTTAAATGAGAACTCCTGATTCTTTTTCTCATAGCAAAAAACAAGATCTCCTTTTCTTGCCTGAGGAAAGGAGTGAGAAAAGGAAACAAATTACATTTAACTTTGAGCCTGGATCTATCTAAACAATGTCATGTCTAGAAATCTTACAATAGAGTATTAACAAATGTATTGATGTGACCTCCTTGAACTGATTGTTCTGTTTTCAAGAAGTTGTGGAAGAAACCAGTAACCCTTTTGTCCTGTTCATTCAAAAGCTGGTGAGGGACTTTTTAGGATGTCAGGTAGTGGTAGGACTAGGGGGAANGGAAGAAGTTCTTCATCATAAGGTGGTGAGAGACTGGCCCAGGTTGCCCAGAGAGGTGGTGGCAGCCCCAGCCCTGGCAGTGTTGCAGGCCAGGCTGGCTGGGGCTGGGAGCAAGCTGCTCTAAGTGGCAGGTGTCCCTGCCCATGGCAGGGGTGGTTGGAACTAGATGATCTTTAAGGTCCCTTCCAACCTTCCAACACTGACAAGTCTGTGATTTACGTGATTCTGTGATTCAGTGTATGCAAGTGACTTGCTTTCTTTCTCTTGCAGATGAAGATGAAGATGAAGATGATGAAGAAGACTTTGAAGATGATGATGAATGGGATGATTGATCATATATTATTATATATATATTTTTAAGGTGAATGATATACTAAATACTACTTTCTGTCTATGGATTCTGTAAAATTACCATGTAAATGTTCTACCAATTTGCTGTATATTTTTGTTGGCTTTTGCTTTTTTATTAATCTGTGCAATACCTCATTTAATCTGTAAAGGTTTGTCATAATCCTCTACAAAGCTACTCCCTGTTACTGTGTGCAAGTTTACACCCAGGTGATAATGTACATGTGAATACTTTGCATTCCATCAATAAGGGAGTTCAAATGTAATATGTGAGACTGACAAAATCCTTATTGTAATTTAGTTATAATGCAAGAAGGAAAACACTATTTTCATACCCTACTTTTTCTGTATCTAAATTTTCTTATTAAAAGCTAGTATAGCACTATGTTCTTTAAGTGATGCAGCTCTTAGTTTATTCAGCCCCTTCATTTCCAGTGCAGTGCTACAGGAATGTTAAGGCTGCTTTATACTCTTGCATGGTTTCCAATAAGTCACAACATTGCAGTTCAAATCTCGTAGCAGTATGTGTTCCATAAAATCACTCCAGAGATGCACAGCTAGTTGTGAAGATTACCTTGCCCTAAGTGGAGCAGTCCTGACTGCTATTGAACAGCAGTAGCAATTTCATCCTTTAATTAGGGAACTCTATCTGAAGCTAAACAGGATGACTTTACATTGCAATAGTGGTAAAGGCATCTTTGATGCAGAGAAGTTCAGTCTTTATTTTTAATTTCCTTCCTTCCCAGCTCTTCCTTTCAGAATGTAAATCACTGGGGGCTATACTGGAGGCTGGCAATTGCTACAGTTTGGTTTCTTTTTAAACTCCATTTTATCTGGTTTTCAGGCTGAAGGGCTGCATTTAATGCTTGATTCAATATGTTATTTCCTTTTTAAAATTTGTAGGACTTTGGTGTACTAATAAAGTAAAGCTAAGTGGTATTTGCTTTGCAGTCTTTGTGTTAATGGGACACAGCAAATCCTGAAACACCAATCCTACATCCATCCAATTGGAAAGCCATCCAATCAGAATAGACTTGTTGACTCAGTCCTGAACTTGATGGCAATATTCTGTCTTCATCTGTTGGCTTTAAGACCAAGGGCTGTGAGGAAGATCCAGCACCGATTCACACCGTGGCAAATGGGATTCTCTTTTCCCAGCTCGCACATCTATGTAAGTTGTACTTTGTAGTGCAGTAATATTGGCATATCTGCCTATTACCAAATACTAATCTATGCTAGGTGGGTATTTAGCATCTGCAGCATTAATTCCTGTACTTATTGTAACTTTCAGGTAGGCATTGTTTTAAACACCACATTATCTGACACAGAATGTTTAGTTAAGTCAGTCATATTTGGAGCATAGTTAATGCATAGTGTCCTGGGTCTTTGACTGTAGTCAAGCTATCAAAGTACATTTAAGTTATCAGAGTTGTATTGACTGAAACCCAGTTTTGACCTGATCTTGACAGGCTGGACCTGCATGATACAGCTTGGATTTCTCACTCAATTATAAACCTAGGCTTTAGCCAATTAATTTAGTCCTATGAGAAGAAAGGAAAGTTGCTGACAAGTAGTGGGAGAGGTAAGGTTGTAGGTAAATTATTCAGAGGATGCTCACTTCCTTCTAAGAATAGTTTAAGCACTTAACTTGAGGAAAGAGATTGCCAAGTGGTCTGACTTTCTTGCAGTAGCTTTTGCATTGCCCTCTGCTTCTAGAAACACTTCCTACAAGCTCTGCTGCTGAATGGCTTGAGCCTTGGATCAAGTGCAAGTGCAACCTAGGGTAGCTAATAGCAGTGGAGTTAAGAACTTGTGTGTAAGAAAAGTGTTTGTATGGCTTTCATATAACATCTGGCACTGCTCCCTTAGTTTTTTATTGCATGTAGGGCATTTTAAAATTAAGTGGATGAGGCCTAGAGGTTTTCCTAACATGCTACTTACTAGATATGTTTAGCTACTATGTTCCCAGAATTGGAATTTTGGTAATATAGTCAATAATTAAGTGTCACAGTTCATTAATCAAACTTCTGTTCTAGGTTTCAGGAGCTCTGCAGTTACCCTGTGGAATAAAACTTTGATTTGTAGATACTGGTCAAAAAAAGCTTTTAAAAGTTTTTTTTTTATTTTTTTTTCTTCCTACCAAAAGCACACTCACATTCTGTGGTGTCCAGGTTAATCTTTGCTTTCATGTAGTGTTTGTACATGATAAATTTCAGTCATAAAGACTGCAGTGGCAGTGAAGTTAGTCCTAACTGCATGACGCCTCAGCACTGTGCCACCTGCACTCTGAGCAGTAGATGGCCTGTCATCCTACTGGTGCATTGTTGCTAAACCTTGTCCTGAAGGCCTCCTCTATTTTCTGGTTCAATGACTGTCCAGGTAGCCTTGGCAATTAACAAACTAGCATGAGGCTTTTGTATCTCAACACTCTGTGTGCATAGACAGTATCAGCTAGCCACTTGTATGTATGGAATCCGTAAGAACTTCTCAATCACTCAGTTTGCCATTTATCCAACTGAAGTTTTTAGTCTGTGAATTTTGGAAATGTACAGTGAATAGGATGTTGCACTGGTGGCAATTCATTTTGGAGCATAATAAAATTAATTTGACCCAACCAGCCTAAAACTGTGTGGTTTTTGTGTGCTAATTGCGGCACAGCTTCTAAAATAGATCGGTGTATTGATTACACACTTTGGTCTCCTAGCCAAGTTCCCAAAGCAGTAAATAGCTGCTGTCAAATCACAGTTGTTTTCATGTCTCTGGAAAGTTGGATTGTGCTAGTGAGTAAACACAATGAGTAAGAATGTGACACCCTGTCCTTCTGGCAGATCTCACAACTGCTTAGCAGCTTCTCTGGAAGCAGCTCCTGCTGCAAACAAACAGCAAGAATCCAACAACAGTTCAAGGTCAAACAGAAAAGGTTTCATTAATAAACCCTCAAGGAGTTCTGAATAGTTCATTCTTGTCACTGACTTAGGTGAATTTACAGCTGTTTGAGCTCAGGACACTTCAGGAGTCTCCTTTCCTCCTCCAGTGCAGCTGAAGAATTGCAGCATTTCGCATTTTTACCTGGTATACACCTTAATTTTGAAGCTTATTGCTTCTCTGGTTGTTAGACCTTAATTGCAAGGCAAGGTTGGAATTGTTACTTAGAGAGTGTGCTAAGGTGATCAGTAGTTCCAGGATAGAAGCCTAAACCCTGGTTTTGGAGGGACGCTTTTCTTTCACCTGTTTGTATTTGACAGTAGTTACTTTCTCAAACAAGATGTAAAGCTCAGAAAGGAGGAGAGATCCTTTTGGTTTTGTTTCAGACTGTTACCAATCCATTGCCACAGCCTTTATCTAATCATGGGAGGAATTCCTGGGCTAATTAAAGTTCCTGAAGCTTAAGTACAATGATAAGCAGCTTTATTTATAGAAAAGTGAAAATGGTTTAGGGAAGCTTAGAAGGTACTAACCCTTTGTCTCTGAAAGGCCCAGGGTTAGCCTCTAGTAAGGACTCCTGTTGCTATGTGTGTGTTTACTGCCTGGAGGTTTATTGTGAGGGAGAAGGAAAGGGTAGGGTGCTATTGACTGGAACATGAGCTGTGGAGCTTTAATGTCTGGATTTAAGCCTGACACTTCTCTCTAAGAGTAGTGTTCAGAAGTTTGAGGATGTTTATGCAGCTGTGGAAGAGACTTTTCTCTTGTTAATCACCAAACTGCTATGGCACATCTCTTACGCTTAGAAAAATAAGCCGTTGGTTGAAATGACAGATTTGGAATGAATGCAGATACATGTGGAGAAGTAGAACCATTGTGTGGATATCAAAACATAAACAAGTTGTTTTGTGACAGGTTTTATTTCATGCTGAATTTTTACAGTATTTGTGGAGTAACCTGCTAAAATGAGCTAGAATAGTAATTTATTAGATATTCCAATTTTTCTCCTAATGTAGTTTTGGGTAAAAGCTGCAAGACATACCATACCCATCTGTAAAGAGGTGAATACACATCTGAAAATGTGAAGCTTGATATTTTATACTTATTGTCCTTTTGTTTGTCACTTAGTACTGACAAACATACACTTAGAGACCTTTTTGCTAGCTCTCTGAAGAGTTTTTGAAGTCTCTTTGGAGTGAAATTCATGAGCCATTACTTCATGTGTGTGTTTTTACCCTCCCTGAAGCTTAACTGTCTTTTCTGAGTTTTGTTACTTGAGCAGTATGAATTTGGAACTTGTTACTGGAGAATGAGGTGAGGAGGGATGAGGATTTCTGAGGAAAGCACTTCAGAGAAGCTTTAAAAAAACAGAACAAGTTGAAAGCCAGCCCTAACCCACATGGTATGTTTGTATGTGCTAGCTGGGGGGCACAATACAATCTGGAGTGTAAAGCTTAAGAAATATGATAACCTTTGTATTGTCTAACAGACACTAAATACTTGCTTAAATGACATTAGCAGCCACACAAAATTGTGATTCAGCTATTCTGGATGTCAGTGCCAAAAAAGCAGGCAACTGCCAGAGCATTGAGCTGGATTTTACAGAATCACAGAATCATTAAGGTTGGAAGAGACCTCTAAGATCATCATGTCCAACCATACCTACCACTAAATGTTTCTTAAACACTTCCAGGGACAGTGACTCCACCACCTCCCTGGGCAGTCTATTCCAAGACTTAACAACCTTTTCAGTGAAGAAATTTCTCCTTATATCTAATCTAAACCTCCCCTGCTGCAGCGAAGCTATTTCCTCTCATCTTCTCACGGGTAACCCTGGAGAAGAGACCTACCCCATCTCACTCCAACCTCCTGTCAGGGAGTTCCAGAGAGAGATAAGGTCTCCCCTGAGTCTCCTCTTCTCCAGACCCAGTTCCCTCAGCTGCTCCTCACAAGACTTGTTCTCCAGACCCCTCACTAGCCTTGTTGCCCTTCTCTGGACACACTCCAATGCCTCTGTGTCCTTCTTATCCTGAAGGGCCCAAAGTGAACACAGTGCTCTAGGTGTGGCCTCACCAGTGCTGAGTATAGGGGGATGATCACTTCACTGGTCCTGCTGGTCACACTAGTTTTGATACAGAAATTTGGAGCCCTTTGTTGGTAGATGGTATACAGAGAACACAGACTGACAAGACTGCTGAGAAACCTGTATCTTCTTTTCTTTTTTTCTCTAGATGCTATTATAGAATTTCATCCTCAGCATATAGTCCTTTGTCAGGGTTATGCCTGTTCAACTGTCGGGAAAGAATCTGTGTTTATTTTTAAGTTCAAAATGAAATGGAAAAAGCAGTCTAGACCCAGTTAGCAAAAAAAGCATCATCTGTAGTTAGTCTCCTGAGGATTGTTTGAGCACAAAAGGCAAGTGGCTAAAGGAGGCATCTGCTAGGTAGTAGCATTCTCTTTCAAGGTCCTACATCAAGAAACTTAGTTTTCAATAGACGTAGCTTTAGTATCCTTAGAGAATCTGTTACTAAACCTCACCTTCTGTCCCCCAGAGAGGTAGGAGGCTTGAGTGAACTCCTGCTCTCAGTTATGTTGTCAGTGCTCGTTTTTGGCCATGCCAATAGTGGGTTATCTGGGACACAGGTAGCAAGCTTTCTGTATCAAGATTGGTGCCAAGAGCACAAGACAGGGAAGATACAGACCATGATACTGCTTTTGGGATTGGTTTTGAAATGGGAAGGGTACTGATTTGTTCTCAGCATCTTATCTCGTCGTCGTGGCTAGGCTTCGCAAACAAAGCTCCAGGGAGGGCTCCAACCACACTCCTCATCAGCGCCTTTTCCAAGCGCTGATAAAAAGAGGATAGCAGATAGCACCCTCGAGCCTGCACTAGGGATTTTTTTTAGGTGAGACACAGCATGCCATGTGCAGAGCTGGACCCACCCTTTAGTCCTAAGGTTCATCTGCCAGGGCCTAGCAAGCTTGCACGCTGGCAGTGAGGTCCTTAGGACGGAGGTTTAACCTCTTAGATGGAAGGCCTTCCAGGGCTAAACGAGCTCCATCTGCCCGGGTTTGGAATCAGAGTTGTCCTTCTCCTAGGATGACTGCCAGAAGGCTAATGAGCTCATCCTGCCCATACAAGGATTATAGGAACATGGGTTTCACTCCCCACACTTTCCCGTGGGCAATGAGTTTAATGTTCCCTCTGCTGTCGGCACAGTTATCGCACCAGGGGCCACAGGAGACCACAAGTGATTTTCAGACTGTGCCTGGCATCTTATCTAGCTTCTACCTAGACTGTACTACCCATTCCCTAGGTGAGTCAATATAATTCCTGGATGTAAAGCATAGCGAGATGTTACGTGAACCTTTTCATTTCTTCATCGTGTCTACACTTTGCCAAACAGGAGTAGTACATCTTCAGAAGTATATCTAGATGGGCTTTCCGAAAGTTCTGTCTGAATGACATAGAATTACAGAATCACTACAGTTGGAAAAGCCCTCTGAGATCATTAAGTCCAACCACAGCATGGAGATGTGGTGCTTGGGGACGTGATTTAGTGGTGAGCGTGGTAGTGTTAGGTAGGAAGTTGGAGTCAATGATCTCAGAGGTGTTTTCCAACCATAGTGATTCTGTGATTCTGTAGATCACTGTTGGCATAGAAAACTAAAAAATACTGGAATCTTTCTTTGCTGCTGGGCATGTTGCCTGGTTCATCTTGTATGCTGACTTCTAGCCTATGGACCTCAGGAAATCACGTGGACCTTGGGCAGTGATCAGTCAGGATGATCATCATCCTTTCCCTATTTCATTTGAGGAAGCTGCCCATCCAGTCTAGAGACGATACCTGGATTTGGAAGGACTTTAGAGCAGCTTTCCTTGTACCTGGCACTATGGATGCTAGCTGAATAGCTGAGTTACCTTTTGCTAGAGTGCAGTGCAGAGGATTTAGTGAGACCTGTGTGTTCTGCCAAGAAGTGAGTTGTTGCAGTGTTAGGGGTAGACATCAGGTATCTCTCTTTCCTGAAAGGCTATAGCTGCAACCCTCTGATTGAAATCAAGTGCTGTGGGAGTTGAAGTTGTTGGTCATGTTCCTTGTGTTTTCACTGTCAGAATTGCATTTTGGTTGGTCCTAAAATCCTCCAGAAGCATGATATGACAATCTTCTTGTTTCTTGATTTTCCAATAAAACTGGATTCTATGCTTCCTTATGTCCTTTCCCAAGCTATTTTCAGCACTAAGCCTCTTACCTTTGGCCCATTCTTCAGATGTTCCTTCTCTTCATAGACGGAACAAGTGCTTCTGGAAGACGGTAAAAAGTCAGATTACCTGAACATTTGCATCTTGTCCATTGTTTGACAAACTCATTGGGATTGCTAGCAGGAGGACAGAACCCCGGGTGAAGGTGCTGGTGTGTGTGGCAGAAGCATCTTGTCTAACCTTATGCAGATAATCTCTTGGTGCTCTTTTGGAGGTGACTCCAAAGAGCAGTGGCCATCGGGGAAGACTCTCTGCGTGGGGTAGCCCAGCAGTGCATCCAGAAACCTGATGAAGACATCATGAGGATCATGTCTTCATGCAACAGGCCCCATGGCTCAGTGTTCCACGAGATTTTAGCTGTGTTCTCTCAGAAATAGAAGATGTGTTACTGAGAAATCAGGGTGGTTTCTGCATTTAAGTAGGTTCCTACATTTGTCCAAACTGAATTTAGTGATCAGAACAGTAGAAACCAAGCCACAGCATGCAGATCTTGGGTTTAGTTTTAATGAACTACATGAAAAACATGAGTTTGGGGACTTAAAATTGTAGTTGCCAATCCCCTAGTTTACAAGTCAAGTTTGCAGCACACCCTGTCCCAGCAACTTCCATCAGGAGCCTTTCATTGGGATTGGCAGTGTCAGAAGTTTAACTGATCCTGACCAGAGTCCTCCCTGGGGTGAACCACCTGAGCTCAGGCTGCTGCAAGGTGTGATCCTAAGGTATGGCCACTCAACTCTGCCTCTCCAAGGCATCAGACTGCCTTGGAGACTGGCCACCAGCAGTCACACATTTCTCCCTCGAGATGTAAAGAACATGAGTTTCGTGGCTGTGACTGTCAAACAACTGGAGTTGGTGCCTCTTCTGAATGCCTGCTGGTCTGCAAGAGCAAAGGGGGCAGCAATGCTGCTGTCAGGCTCTCCAAAAGCTCAGGGGCTGGGCAGGTTTGGAGCACAGGAGACATTCTGTGCGTGGCTTGGATTGAGCAGGTTTGGAGCACAGGAGACATTCTGTGCATGGCTTGGATTTACTGCAGTTCTCTGTGTGCTGGCACCTGCTGGTTTCATCTTACTGCCTCATCTGTCTCGATCACCTCAGTTTGGAAGGGACCATCATGTCCTCATCGGGGGCATGTTAAAACTCTGACTCTCTGTGAGGAAAGGCAGCCAACAGCTTGGAAGGGTTTGATGTTTTTTGCTGCAGGGTGATGGTCACACTCTATATACTCCATCTTCTTGGATCATCATGGGACATCAGGAGAAACTGGGACTGGATGCAGCTGAAATCAGATTGATTGGCCTTTGTCTTTTGTGGTGCCAATTTGTCTGAAACTGGCAAAATGTTTCTGCCCAAAGCAACTTCTTAATATCTTGTTAAATAGAAGCTAGTGGTCATACTGTCCCTAAATTTTCTCATTTCTTTTAAATGCAAGTTATTCTCTGCACAGGTATGTTAACATTTTGTTCAGGACCTTTAAGCATTTTCCTAAGACTAACCAGATCAGACTGCCAGAAGTTCTGCAAAGGGTTCAGGCAATGAAATGTTACTGCTCAAGTTGCAAACGGGGAAGGTTTGTTTCATCAAGGCTTTTGCAGAATTTTGTGTTAAAGATCCATGTTCTACCCACTGCTCTTCACAGAATCACAGAATCATTAAGGTTGGAAGACACCTCTAAGATCATCAAGTCCAGCCATACATACCACTAAACTATGGCCCTAAGGAGAGCATCTAAATGTTTCTTAAACATCTCCAAGGACGGTGACTCCGCCACCTCCCTGGGCAGCCTGGGCCAAAACTTAACAACCCTTTCAGTAAAGAAATTGTTCCTTATGTCCAATCTAAACCTCCCCTGCTGCAACTTGAAGCTATTTCCTCTTGTCCTCTCACTGGTAACCCTGGAGAAGAGACCTACCCTCATCTCACTCCAACCTCCTTTCAGGTAGTTGTAGAGAGAGATAAGGTCTCCCCTGAGTCTCCTCTTCTCCAGACTAACCAACCCCAGTTCCCTCAGCTTCTCATAAGACTTGTGCTCCAGAGCCCTCACTAGCCTCGTTGCCCTTCTCTGGACACACTCCAATGCTTCTGTGTCCCTACTTTGGTTTTATAATATACACTGAGCAGCTCTCCTGTACCATAACTACCTGCTGAGGACACAGTAGGAGGAGCAGAGGTTATCACTGCAGTTCATCATGTCTCCTGTCACCAAGGAGAACATAAATGATGTACCAAAGATAAGGTTACACTGAAGGTTGCCAATCCAGACTCGGTACAACTAAAGCTCCAGAGCTCTCTCTGGGGCACGTGAGTGTTTGGCAGAATTCACAGAGCAGGAACAAAGACTGGAATTAGAGGCTGGAGAAGGGATTTGTTAGGCTCTTTGAGGCACAGAAGGGCATCAGGCTGTAGGAGAACATAGCGAGAGAGCCACAAGTTCATGTTACAGTTTTGGCAATTCATGGAAGTTGGCAAACCATTTGGCCTTTGGAAGGAAGGTCACTCTTTGGCTGCCCAGGGGCTGGAGCTGTATAAAGGAATAGACTCATAGAAACGTTAGAGTTGGAAGGGACCTTTAGAGGTCGTCTAGTCCAACCCCTCAGCTGCAAGCAGGGACAACTATAACTAGATCAGGTTGCTCAGAGCTCCAAACAACCTGACCTGGAATGGTTCCAGGGATGGGGCATCTACCACCTTCCGGGGCAACCTGGGCCAGGGTCTCACCACCCTCATTGTGAAAAATTTCCTCCTTATATCCAATCTAAATCTCTTCTCCTTTAGTTTGAAGCCATCACCCCTTGTCCTGTCACAACAGCCTTGCTAAAAAACTGTCTCCGTCTCTCTTACAGGCTCCGTTTTGAGTACTGGTAAGCCACAAGAAGGTATCACTGGACCCTTCTCTTCTCCAGGCTGAACAACCCAAACTCTCTCAGCCTGTCCTCACAGCAGAGGATTTCTAGTGATCTTTTTTGTGGCCTCCTCTGGACGCTCTCCAACAGGTTCAAGTCCTTCTTGTGCTGAAGACTCCAGAGCTGGACACAGTACTCCGGGTTGAGTCTCACCAGAGCAGAGCAGAGGACCAGAATCCCTTTCCAATAAAATCTTCTAATAAAATGGAAGCTTCAGGTTTAGCTCTCTTTATCCATCAAAGAAACCTTTCATTGTTACTTCTGACTTTTCCAACCACTAGAACAGGACACTCTGTGCGAAGCATGTTTAACAGCTAGGAAGTACATTCTTCACTAAGGCACAGTCTGAAAATCACTTGGGGTCTGCTGTGGCCCCTGGTGCGATAACTGTGCCGACAGCAGAGGGAGCATTAAACTCATTGCCCACGGGAAAGTGTGGGGCGTGATACCCATGTTCCTAGAATCCTTGTATGGGTAGGATGAGCTCATTAGCCTTCTGGCAGTCATCCTAGGAGAAGGACAACTCTGATTCCAAACCCGGGCAGATGGAGCTCGTTTAGCCCTGGAAGGCCTTCCAGCTAAGAGGTTAAACCTCTGTCCTAAGGACCTTGCTGCCAGCGTGCAAGCTTGCTAGCCCCCGGCAGATGAACCTTAGGACTAAAGGGTGGGTCCAGCTCTGCGCATGCTGTGTCTCACCTAAAAAAAAA
>VWZO01017507.1:39771-106505 GCA_013396975.1 Bucco capensis
ATAGGAAGGACATTGAGATGCTGGAGCATGTCCAGAGGAGAGCTACAAAGCTTGTGAGGGGTTTAGAGGACAAGCCATATGAGGAGAGGCTGAGGGAGCTGGGCATGTTTAGTTTGGAGAAGAGGAGGCTGAGGGGGAACCTCATTGCCCTCTACAACTACCAGAAAGGAGGTTGTAGAGAGGTGGGTGTTGGCCTCTTCTCCTTAGTAACTAATGACAGAACCAGAGGGAATGGTCTGAAGTTGAGACAGGGTGGGGTTAGATTGGATATTAGGAAGAAATTCTTTAGAGAAAGAGTGGTGAGGCACTGGAACAGCCTTCCCAGGGAGGTGGTTGGGTTACCATCCCTGGAAGTGTTTAAGAAATGTGTAGATGTGGTGCTCCAGGACATGCTCTAGTGAGGGCAGGGGTTGTGTCGTTTGTTTTTTTGTTGGGTTTTTGTTGTTGTTGTTGTTGTTTGGGGTTTTTTGTTTGTTTGTGGGTTTGGGTTTTTTTGTTTGGTTGTTTTGGGTTTTTTTTGGTTGGACTCAGTGATCTGAGAGGTCATTTCCAGCCATGAATGTTCTGTGATTCTGTGACCCCAGCAGAGAGACATGTGAAGAAAAGGCTGACACTGATGAAAGCACCCTGAGCCCAACCTGATAACACTTGGATCACACCGAGCAAGAGGCAGGACATCAGGGTAGAGCTACAGCTTCCAGAGTGCTTCCAGACTAAATCCCTAATTTCACTTAAGAGCTGACTATAATAAATTATGCAACTCCTGATCTGCCTTCAGGTCATTTCCAGAGAGTTTCAGCCAAATCAGATGTGCTGCTTTTAAAGTGTGATGTTCAGTGTCAGAAATAACATGCCCAAATCCCATTTGAAGAGGGCCAAATGACACATTAAGAGGAGCGTGGCCAGCAGATCGAGANCAAACAGTCATGGAAATCTGCAACACCAGGCCAGCAGGTAGCATCTCATGTGGACAGAAAGACTGGGACAAGGTGGACACATTTGAATCTTCTTCCTCCTTTGCACATTGATTACTGCAGCTCTCCCAGCCTCAGCAACAAGACTGAGTGGTCCTGCAGATGTCTTCCATCCCATGACTTGTTGAACTGCTGTACAGTTTTACCATTTGCCCCAGGAAGAAATGAACCCTTCAGACCTCCTCATGGGAAACAAATGAGACAGGGACACCCAAAACCTGCCCAAGAGATGCATGAACTTTGAATTTCAAGTAAAGAACTATCCATAACCAAAGCCAACTGAAGTTTTCTTGAGAGCACCACTTCACTGGGAGAGTGAAGCTATTTATTTGGCAAGGAGGTGTTTAAACAGTCATTGAAATATGACAGAAGGAAGTTCACATCTTTGCTTTGAGCAGTCTTGGCCATGTGAGTCCCACCACAGCAGCAGCACCCAAGACCTGGAGGATCAGGCTGGTTCTCTCACTCTGATCAGAAGTTCCATTCTGGAGTGAAGAATCATAAAATCATAGAATATTAGAATGTTAGGAGTTGGAAGGGACCTAGAAAGATGAATTGGCCCATCCCTAATGAAATATCCACCTCTGCACCTTGAATTCCATCCCCACTTTATCCCAGGTGGCACTACTAGTGTCAACTCAAAAATGAGTATCAGAAAACAGACAGGCACGGCAAGGGATGGAAGAGCAATCTTGGGTCATGCCGATCCTTACATAGGGTAAAGGTCTGATTCCCAGTTACTCGCCACCACATCTCTTCTGGTGGGGAACACAGATGAGTAGCTGCAGGGGGAATAGTTGACTGCTTCAGTTCATGCCATTGATGGGATCACAGCTAGCTAACTGTGCAATGTTAGCTCCTGGGTGGATGACTGTACCTTTAGTGTTGGACAAGTCTGGTCACCTTGCATTTCATTCAGCGGGAGGATGAGAAACAGCATTCTGTAGTATTGACATGCTCTACAGGCACTCCTGGATGAGACCACACATCACCACTTTGAGGCAGCCAAACACAGCAGCTATCCAGTATCTTCCATGGTCCTCCTAATGGACCCAATGGTCCTCCACATTTGGTATGGATGGTACAAAAAGTAATGGGCTTACTTTCCACTTCAGAAGATGACAAAGCACTAAAGGAAGTCTTTGCACTGGATGGTTATTTAAAGAGACCTGGAGCTCCACTTATGATGTATTTTTAAGGACTCATTTAATTATATTGGATCCTGTCTTGGAGCAAAGACCACACTGGAAGCATCTTCTCTAGCTGTTGTGCTCTACAGAGATAGGAAGCTGACCTAACCTGCTGGATGCCCTTGAGTCACACCATGTCTCATGTCCCTCTCATAGCTGGCAGAGAGGGATTAGAGCTTGGGTTTGTCTGACACCCAGCTGTGAGCTCAGTTCTCCATGTGACCTGTGGGGTTCATCTCAGTTGGAATTTGGGAGCAGGAGCCAGGTGGGGTGGGGATGTGCTGCTCAGCTGTGTCCGACTGTCAACATCTGCGTGTCACAAGGAACTTAGGGTACAGATCCAGAACAATTTAAGCCAAGCTAAATCCATGCTGCCTGATGCTGTCCTCCCTGTGTTCCTGGCCAAAGGTTCCCAGCACCTGCCCTGCACCAGCAGCACAGCACTAACCCTGTAGTGAGATGTCTGGGGAACCAAACCAGAACAGGAGGTTCACCTCCCTGAACTGACTGACTGCAGGTTTGGTGGGAGAAAGGGGGGGAAGCAAAACACAGACACATAGGCATGAAGGGGCCAACAGAGACCACAGCAGAGCTGCAAAATCCTCCTGGAGTTGCTCTGAGCAGCACTGCACATCAGATCCAGTAATGTGGATGCTTGGAGTGATTGGATCTCATTTAGGCTGTTTTGAGTCGCTCCAAACTGAAAAGTTTGGCTGATGACTGGCTAAGACAAAGGATAAGCCTGCCATGAGATGTAATAGGGAAGCCTACAGAGCCCGTTGCAGGTGAATGGAAGCAGACAAAAAGACAGGTAACAGGAGCTGGTGAGGCACCTAGACCTGTGCAAGGACATTTGCCCCATCTGAGTGCAGTCTCCCACCACCTGCACTGGTGCTGCTGCCTGTCTCACCAGCCTGTAGTACAGGTAGAGTTTGCATGCCCCTGGCCTGCTCTAGACAATGGAGGCTAACCTGCCAGGGTCAGGACAGACTTGGTGCAGAGGAAAATGAAGATCTGATGTTCTGTGGAAGTGTTTGAGGGCACCTGAAACATGAGGACTGTTGCCTTGCAGCTTGTTTGTGGAGCACAGCAACACAGGTGGGTGTCCCTAAGTTACAGAGTGGTAAGCTGAGACCCAGCAGAAGGAGTGACCCCTCTCTGCACAGAAACTCTTCTTGCAGGAGCCTCTCAAGTTCACTGCTTCAGCTGTAGCTCATTGACAGCACTCAGGAACAGCCCTGCGGATGTTCATTAAAAATAAAGCTATGCCTTCAAATGTTTCTCAGAAAAAAGACTGGAAAGAAAAGCCCAGGAAATACTTGGCCCTTTCTGGATAGATTGACCTTCTTGGCAGAAGAATTGTGGGCTGCAGAAGGAAGGAATTTCTTACCTATGGAAATGAAGCTTCAAGTATCTCACACAGAATGTTAGGGGTTGGAAGAGATCATCTAGTCCAACCCCCCCTGGCAGAGCAGCTTCACTTAGAGCAGCTTGCACAGGATGGTGTCCAGGTGTGTTTGGAATGTCTCCAGGGATGGGAAACTATAGTGGCACTCCTCACATTCACTTACATTCAG
Organism: Bucco capensis; assembly: GCA_013396975.1. Classification (NCBI taxonomy): domain Eukaryota; kingdom Metazoa; phylum Chordata; class Aves; order Piciformes; family Bucconidae; genus Bucco; species Bucco capensis. The sequence goes on from VWZO01017507.1 coordinate 43,513, forward strand.
CCAGTCAAAACATGCCTGTTAGTAAAACTACTACCAAGACTAAACTGAAATTAAAACTAAAACTGAATCTAAAACTAAGACTAAAACTGAAATTAAGACTAAAACTAAGACTAAAAATAAAATAATGCATCTAATAGCTTTTGATGTCTGCAGCTCATGGAGACCTCTTGAGTCTAGGTGAACATGACCTTGCAGTCTTGTGAGGCAGATCAGTGCTGATATCTCAAAAGCAAAGTAAAGGCCCGAGAAATGAAGCAATATAGCCCAGCGTAAACAGAGGGAAGAAGCATAGCCCAAGATGTAACCCTCAGTCTTGGCTCTAGGATACGTGGTCTGGCTCTTACCAGAAACCCACAGAGAATTATTCCTTTGGCAATATTATAAGGAATAGAAGTATCTTTCCCTGTGTTAAGAGTTCTGCAGAAAAACATTCTATTTCTGCCATGAAAGGGGCTTTATCTAAATTAGTATTCATCTGAAGCTGAAAAAAGTAAAAATGTTACAGAAAAATAGAATCACAGGGTTGGAAGGGACCTTAAAGATCATCTAGTTCCAACCCCCCTGCCATGGGCAGGGACACCTCCCACTAGAGCAGCTTGCTCCCAGCCCCAGCCAGTGTTTCACCACCTGGCAGGCAAGCTGTTACTCAGCTTGGGCAGAATATTTCCCTATCTGGATTTTCTCTTGGGCCGACCCATCCTTTTCACACAGAAGAGTTACCTATGGGTCTGAGAAGGCACACACAGCTGTTTGGGGACAGTTGGGCTAGTTTTAAACTATCTTCACAGAGAGAAAGGAGGCCCTTAACTGCTGCACTAGCTACACTTGGCTTTCATCTTCCAGTTTCAGCACAAGTCTTCCACCCAGCAGACCCAAACGTGAGGTGGAGACCTTGTTGAGGGAGGTGATTCTCCCCCTCTACTCCACTCCTGTGAGACCCCACCCGGAGTACTGTGACCAGTACTGGAGCCCCCAGTACAAGAAAGATATGGACATGCCAGAAGGTGTCCAGAGAAGGGCTACAAGGATGATCAGAGGCTGGAGAACATCTCCTATGAGGACAGGCTGAGAGAGTTGGGGTTATTCAGTCTGGAGAAGAGAAGGCTCCCAGGAGACCTTCTTGTGACCTTCCAGTATCTGCAGGGGGCTTACAAGAGGGCTGGTGAGGGACTTTTTAGGATGTCATGTAGTGCTAGGACTAGGGGGAATGGATCCAAACTAGAGGAGGGGAAATTTAGATTACACATTAGGAAGAAGTTCTTTCCCATGAGGTTAGTGAGACACTGTGCCAGGTTGCCCAGAGAAGTGGTGGCAGCCCCAGCCCTGGCAGTTTTGAAGGCCAGGCTGGCTGGGGCTGGGAACAAGCTGCTCTAGTGCCAGGTGTCCCTGCCCATAGCAGAGGGGCTGGAACTGCGTGACAATTCTCTGATGCTGTCATTCTGTGAATAGTTCTGCTGCATCCTTGAAGAGGATAATATTGTAATATCTACATTACTTTTTTAACCTTTAAGTCTATATGAACTGCAGCTCTATTCATCACACACTTCCCCTTCTGTTAGATCAAGGTTTAGGACCTGCTAGGCAAGACCAGTGACCTGACACAGCCCACAGCTTCAATTTAGTTGTGTATAGCCTTATGAACCACTTTTTCCCACGTGAGTATGGAACTCCAGTAACGTATGGGCTGAGGTATTATTCTCCAAGCAGGCTGGATCGGTCCAGCTGAGCAAGATCTCAGGTTGTTTCCCAGGAGACTTCCCTCATGCTCCTTCTCTTGAGGCAAACATCTGGTAGGTTTTGACTCACAGGAAGCCAGGACTATGTGTCTGCTTGAAAGCTTCATACCACATTTATTGTAAATTCATGGAAAAAAAGAAAGAAGAAACCACAGGTTGGTAAACTATTCCATTTCAGTGTGAAGAACTTGTCCAGTGATGTGCAATCAGATTTTGAAAAGAATATCTAAATAAGCAGCATTTTCTCAATAGAAATCTCATTAAATACAAAAAGAATATTTCCATATTTACAGATTACAAGGCAACTGTATCCTGAAAGCATCATTTCATCTTTAGCTGGTTTATTTCCTTGAAATAAAAGAGAAATGGTTTGAATCTAAGAGTGTGCTTTGGAAGCAGCTTGCTACAGTCTATGTTACCACAAGGAAGCAGATGAGAAGCCCTCCCTTGACAGCCGTGGTGCTCTGCTTCTTCTCTTGTCCAGGCTTTCACCGAAGGGCTTCTGGTACCTCGACCTAGGAAAGCAGGGTGGGGTGGAGAGGGTGTTCATTACATTTGCTCTATACTCTAGATGACAACATCCTACCAGAGGCACACTCCTAAGAGATCTGTGCTACACAACACCTCCTGTAACTAGCCTGAACCTGGAAAATCAACCTGCTTCTATCAGAATCACAGCTGAACAGAAAGCAGTATACTGAGAAAACCCTCACCAGAGAAAACCCTCACCAGAGAAAGGCCTCCTAAGTGTTTTTCTCTTGCTCACGTGTTTAACAATGCAGCACTGGAGGTTTAGATTAGATATAAGGAGAAATTTCTTTACTGAGAGGGTTGTTAAGTCTTGGCCCAGGCTGCCTAGGGAGATGGTGGAGTCACCATCCCTGGAGGGGTTTAAGAAACATTTAGATGCTCTACTTAAGGCCATAGTTTAGTGGTAGGTTAGTGGTAGGTGTGGTTGGACTTGATGATCTTAGAGGTCTCTTCCAACCTTTGTGATTCTGTGATATATGTACAAAGATGAATGGAGCTTGTACCATATCTGAGCCACAATCTGTTACTGAAGTATAACCTCTGACTTACCCTCCTTAACTGCTTTATGCTGCTTGCCCGAATTGCTTCCATGAGGTTGTCATGGAGAGATCTCTGTGGGGTGGAGGGACGGCTGGAGGGTCGTGAGCCCTCCTCTGATCTCCTCTCTGAGACTGATTTTAGAGAATTTTTGATTTCTTTCAATACGCTGTTCTCATGGTTTTTGCCTTTTTTGCTTTTTTTCTTTTTCTGTCCATTCTCTAAGGCTTTTTTTGCCCTTTCTTGCTGTTTGATGACTTCAGCTATATTCCTGGTTGGTGCCTTCTTCTCTGGAATAACTGGGGGTGGAGGAGGTGGAGGAGGAGGAGGAGGAGGAGGTGGCAGTGGAGGGGAAGATGAGGCTGCAGGAGGCTGAATTTTCACTGGTGGTGCTTTCTTAGGGAGCTTTGGAGAAGACCAAGGTGAGCTCTTGGGTGACACATAAGGTGAGGACCGAGGTGTTCCCTTCTGCAAGACTTTGGTCTTTGGATTGATGGCTCCATCACAACCAGTCTCTTGCTGCCGCTGCTCCTGCATCCGCTTTTGCCTTTGTTTATCCATGTTTCTTGTCAGGATAGATGTCATGCTCATTCTTGGGCCAGCAAGGTCAAAGTGATAACCAAGCTTGACCAGAGTGGTGTTCTCTTTCAACAGTTTAACTATATCCATTTCCACCTGGCTGCCCATGATGTGTCTTTGGTTGTGGAAGCGCAGCTCCGTTAGCACTTTGTTGCTCTGCAGAGCTCTCATGATGGCCAGCACCCCTTTGCCTGTGATAAAATTGGACTCAATATTCAGACTGGTGATGTGCTGGTTCACTTTTAACATACCAGCAATGGCTATGGCAACACTGTCATCAGCGTGGGTGTTAGCCAAGCTGAATGACTTCACCACTGTGTTGTCCCTCAGGGCTTGAGAAAATTGGATGAGCATCTGTGAGGTGATGTTTTCTATGTTGTTCAGATTGACTTCTGTGGTGTCAGGGTCATTGCTCCTAACTTTTTCCAAAGCATCCTCAATAACTGTTGGATTTCCACAGAGGTGGATGGCACTGCTCTTGGAGCTCACGTTATCATCGGTGTCTTTTCCATCATGGCCATTGAGTAAGTTCTCATTGTCCTTTGCAGAATTACACTTTCTGCATCTGACATGGTCACAATTCTTGCCATCCTCAGGTCTTTCACCAGCTGTAGCACTTGGCTTTTCCTCATCCTCATAATTGCTGTCATCTTCATCTTCCTCCTCATCTTCATCATCTTCTTCATCATCCTCTTCAGTGTATGTCTCCTCAGACACTTCACTGTTGCTTTCTGTGAAATATTCTTCTTGAATATCTTCCGAATTGTCTTCTTCTTGCTCACAGTCCTGAACAGAAAAGCAGGCATAGGTGTTAAACATAATGGCAGTCGTGGAGCCACTGCCTTCTTGCACAGAACTATTCTATTGAAACTCTATAAGTTAATATTGAAAGGTAAAAATAAATCCCCAGAAATGTAGAGACAGCTAGGAGAACAAAAAAAGTTTCAGCACCTAATATATTTTTAACAGCATTTATTTCACATTCTTCAGAAAACAAATGCTTATCATAAATTGGAAGAGTTTTACTGACATTGGTGGTTTCTGCAACATACAATTTTATATAAGATATTGCCACATGGGCACACTTCATGCTTTCTATGTGTTGGCATGTCTAGAAGGGGACGTTATTTGGATCCTTGCCCACAGAAACATAAGATGGCAATTTCAGAATGGACATGATCTATGAGCAACTAGTTTCTTGATTTCATAAGGGTTATACATCTGTGCCTATGCTCAGACACCCTTGCATATGTTAGCACATCTAAAAAGGCTATAGACTGCCATGATTTAGAATAAATATGCATAAGGCCAAATACAAGAATACCAAAGTTCAGGAGTGGTGTCGAAAAGACTCTGGGTGCACTGTATGGGCTAGATACTGATTGTGAAGAAAAGGTTCAGGGACATTCCCACAGGTAACAAGTAACCACCAGTCAATAATCCCCAAGTGTTTGCCCAGAGCGCAGACTGTGCTCACTGAGAGCTATCACAAGTCAGCTGCTAAGCTGTAATGTGTTATAGCTCATTGCCTACAGAATTAACTGACTGCTTTTCTAAACCCCAAGGTTATTTTTAGTGTGTTTGCTGGGCACCAAAATAGCAGGTATAGATCTACTTCTCAAAGCTCTGCCCTGATGCTTTCAGCAGCTACAGTAGCAGAGGACAACTTCCTGAGCAGGAAGAGCAAAAGGTCTCATTCTCCACCTGGAGAACTCCAGATGCGGCAGTGTTGTATGGGCCATAGTCCTACAGATGGAGGGCTTGCAGGGTCCAGCCCCATTGCTCCTCCTCGGGATCATGTGCAGGAAGGTCCTCAGACTGAGGGATGGTTGAGTTAAAGCCAGATTTATGAGGGGACTAAGATTTATATCTGTAGCTTTTATACTTTTAAAAGCTGAAAACAGCAGGTATCCAGGAATCCATCTTCATGGCTATGTTTTTATCTATCCAGCAATATACTGCAGCCTTTTGCACAGCTGCAGATGAACACAAGCTGATGCCTCTAAATAGGCTCCTGATGTGCTTGATGCCACTAGATTAATAAAAGAAATTGTGGTTGGGGGTTTTTTGAGTGGCATTTCTGGGGTCAAAGAGGGAATCTGCACAATAATTCTGACACTGAGGGCACTTTTCTTTGTAGAGCATGCTCTACAGCAGCATGCTCTGTTACTCTGGCAGCATGGACTGCTGCAAGCAGCCTGCAGGGCTTCAGCTGACTTTGTAGAAATAACTCGATGAAAAGTTAGGACTAAGATAGTCAATGCAGAGAGTTAAATATCTTTGGAGGGTAAGTTGTTCCCCCTAAAAGGCTATCTGCAGGATGTTTGCCTTCTGGAGGGGCTGATCTCTCACCACTTACTGTAGAAGGAACACAAATAACCATTTCAGATAGGGTGCCTAACTTTCAGACAGTTTAGGGCAAGAAGAAAATTACTTTCAGGAAACTAAGCATCATCTTTTTCCTGCCTTCAGTGAAGAGAGGCTTTGTGCCCTCTACACCAGCACATCAACTTTGTCATACTTACAGATGCACTGAGGAAGCTTCTTCTTAGATCAAGAAGCATAGAAGCTTTTGCTAGCACTTTGAGTTTTAGGCAGTAGCCATTGTTGATGTGGAAAAAGAAGACAAACCAAACAACAAACCCCTGCCATTCTATAAGACACCAAACTAGACCTGTTCAGTGGGGATTTTGGAACTGTCCTGGTTTCAAGTTACAGACGTAGCTGGAAATAAACATTAATCTTGCCATTGCCTCCCTAGGACTTGACAAACAGGGAGTGAAGTCGATGTCTGCAAGCTGATACTAATGGTCTGATGACAGCTAGTGGTCTGTGTGCTTGCCTGCAAAGACACTATAGCACCATTCATGAGCAGGAGAGAATACTTAAGTGCAAAGAAATCCTGGATATTATTGCAGGCTAATTTAATCCAAGTGATTTTTCTTAAAGAGAGTCTTATGTACAGAACTGTAATTACTGCCTTGCTTTTGAATCAAGGCTGTTAGAATTCCTCTGTCCAATTTTGCTGTCTTTACCTTTTCCACATTATTTTCTACTTAAACATGGGAAGATTCGTCCTGTTAAGGTGAGTCAGAGCTTGGTACGAAGCAGTGCTTAAAAATTGAAAAGGTAATTACATCCCCAATGCCTCACTTTGCTTTCAAATTACATGGAGCCAATGTCAGAGCAGAATCACAGAATGCCCTGCATTGGAAGGGACTCACGAGGATCATCAAGTCCAACTCCTGCTCATGCACAGGTCAACCCCAAAAATCACAGCATGTGCCTGAGGGTGTTGTCCATATGCTTCTTGAAGAGTTGGTTTTTGACAGAGCTCAGTCTCGTCTGGGGGATGTGGTCATGAACATTAGCTTAGACTGAGGGTGCTAGGCTGGAGCCCTCCAGCCCTGCCCAGCTGGACTGTTCCTTTGCAGCTTTTATTATTAACGTGTTTATTTGTAGGGACCAACAGCCTAATAAGCACTTTCAGTTGCTTTTTGGGGAATACAGAGTCATGGTTGGGCTGATCACTCTACCCCAGGCCACTTCTTAAATAACTTACAGCTACCCTCTGACAACAGTTGCCAGAAGGCTCCTGAGCCATGCCAGGGATCCTCAGCAGGAACAAAGCCACCTAAGCTGCTGTCTGCAATGCAGCTTCCTTCCAGCAGCCACTTTTCCAACTGTAATCACTCATAATAGGTTTTTATGGGATTTTCTTCTGTTCTTAGCTGGGCATTTCAGGTAGCTCTAGAGAGAGCCAAAACCCTCTGAGCTAATACACAGCACTTCAGTAGATTTGAAAGTATGGCTAATAATGTTCTTAAAAGTGCTACAAGAGGTTGAAAGAAAATTACAGCAGCCAGTGAGGTCACCCCAGGGAAGAAAAAACCCAAACATTGCCAGGAAACATCAAATTGCTTAGTGTCTTACCTTGTCACATGCACCCAACCTCTCTTTTTCCAAGAGTTTCCTGGTCTCACTCTCCCAATAGGCCATCAGGGCTTCCCGACTGAAGGTCCCTGTTGGTGTTTTTTCCGTCAGGCTCTTCTGCCGTTGACCCACCGGAAGGTTACGGTCAGGCTCTATGTCCTCCAGCTCCCTCTCCAGCTCCTTCAGCTCCTCTTCAGTGAGAGAAGCAAGGAGCTCATCTTCATCAATGTCTTCATATTTACTGAGCTCTCTTCTGTAGCCAAAGGTAGACATGGTCCCACTCGGTCAGGCTGATAGAAACCTGAAGTCACTAGGCATTCAAGAAGGCTGAAGCAAGCAAGCTGTGTCTCATTTGGTCAGCAACTGTTTCCCTGCATAGCAGAGGCACCCTTTTAAGAGTAATCATCAGGGGCTTACGACAATGCATGAAGGGATGAAAGCATGCTCCGTTTTAGGCATCAGACGTCAGCTAGACATCTGAACAGTAAGAATGTCCCAACACTAGGGTTTGCAGGTCCCTTAAAGAGGGGAATTATTGACACACTGGCCATGGCCATATTTAGAGCAGGCAGCTAGTGGGAGAATACCAGCCTCTCAGGGGGGAGAGGGGGGCAGCAGGCAATAAAACCCCAGGCGCATTCCCATCAGTTTCATCTCCAAACTGCAGTAGAGAAAGGACAATGAAAATCCATTTAATCCTAAGTGGCCAGAGGGGCTGGAAATCAAACACCCACCCCACTGTCCCGTGGACTTCCTCTTGTTTTCATGGATTTTAGCAGAACCACTCTGTTCTCCTGCCAAAGGGCTTGCAGGAGGTTGGGGGGGGTGGGAAGGCAGCCCAAGGGCAGGAGGGGAGGAGGTCGGCATGCCGGTGCCCACAGGGAGCAATGCTCATACAACCTCACAGCTTGCCTGTAACAAATCCCACAGCAGAAGTATTGACTCATTCCCCTTTTTTCTGGAGGATGTTGGGAGGGAAAACCAACTTGACATAGCTGTTTGGAGTTCCTCTAAGACTTGGATTGCTCTCTGCTAGAGGAGTGAGCAGAGTCCCTCAGAGCTTTACCCCAGAGCTTTAGGGGGAACCAGCCCTAGGTGTGCAGCAGAGCTCTGCCTTCATCCTTTCTGACAGTCTCCAGCAAATGAAGTCCTCTAGCAGCTATTTTAGTGAGCAGCTATTGCTAGAGTTGACTGATGTGCAGCTGGAGAGTGCCCTTTCATTCCTGATTTCAAATGTCATGTCTGCTAATCATGACGCAGTATTCTGATAGTATTTTTACAGACAGGTACTTTTGAGTGTAAGAAACTACAGAATGAAAGGTAAAACTTCACACTGGTTTTTTTCTTTTCTCTATTTGTAGTGAATGGTAAATCCTGTGCTCAGTTTTGGGAACCTCATTACAAGAAGGACATTGAGGTGCTGGAGCGTGTCCAAAGAAGGGCAATGAAGCCTGTGAAGAGTCTAGAGCACAAGAGATACAAGTAGCAGCTGAGAGAACTGGGGTTGGTTAGTTTGGAGAAGAGGAGGCTCAGGGGAGACCTTATCTGTCTCTACAACTCCCTGAAAGGAGGTTGTTGTGAGGTGGGGCTTTGTCTCTTCTCCCACATAACAGATGATAGGACTAGAGGAAATGGCTTCAAGTTGCACCAGGGGAGGTTCAGGTTAGATATTAGAAGGAATTTCTTCCCCAAGAGGGTTATCAGGCATTGGCCCAGGCTTCTCAGGGAGGTGGTGGAACCACTATCCCTGGAAGTGTTCAAAAAACATGTAGATGTGGTGCTTGGGGACATGGTTTAGTGATGAGCATGGGAGTGTTGGGTGGATGATTGGACTCAATGATCACAGAGCTCCAACCACAATGATTCTGTGATTCTGTGGTGAACTAGCAACATTTTCTGAAATACATTGGCCAGCAATATCTGCAATCCTGTGTTGTGAGACAGAGAAGAGAGGAAGAGAAAGACAGAGAAAAGGTTGGTTTCGGTATAGGGAAGTAGAAACAGATCTATACCAACGTATATCAAACTTAGTCTGTGATAACACATGCTGAGTTTCTTTCTAAAAAGTCAGTTCAGTATTTAAGGGAAATCTAAGTGAAAATAGTTGGCAGTATTGTTCTTGTCCACCACAATCTCTTCTTTGTTAGTATGGACTGGACACCTGAACTGATGTATGATGTTAAGCCAAATTGCTCATTTGGTGTTATCATTATGCATATTGGTTTACTGACAATGGACAGAGGAGATTGAACATGATTTTCATAAACAGACTTGACAAGAAATTGTATTTTTCCTTTGACCATTTTTCTAGATGAATTTCCTGCAATTTAGCTTGTTCAAGAACTGGGATGAAAACTTTACAAGCTTAGACTTCCCTTACAAACAAAATACGTGAATAAAGCAGGGTAAAAAATATTGTGCTTCTTCAAATTAAATAAATATTTTGCAGATCATTTACATTGACCAAAACTTTGCATCAAATAAAAAGGAGGATGATGCAAAACAGTTTGTCCTATGGAGCTAAGAGTGTTACCTTCATGGTATAAGATGCTGTGGTCTAGACAAGTCAGTGGGTCAGCAGAAGTTCCGTTCACTCTTTCAGCTGCACTTGCAGAAATGAGGCTTAGGTCAAATTCCGTAAAATGCAGAACAGCAGGAGAAAATATTAATCAGAATGTCAGGGTTTGGAAATGACCTCTGGAGATTATCTAGTCCAACCCCCCTGCAAGAGCAGGATAACCTAGAGCAGCTTGCACATGGTGGTGTCTAGTCAGGTTTTGAGTATCTCCAGAGATGGAGACTCCAGCACCTCCCTGGGCAGCCTGGGCCAGTGCTTTGCCACCCTCAAAGTAAGTAAGTTCCTCCTCCTGTTCATATGGAACTGCCTGGGTGCTAGTTTGTGCCCATTGCCTCTAGTCCTGTCATTGGGCACCACAGAACAAAGCCTGGCCCCATCCTACTGACCACCACCCTTTAAGTATTGATAAGCACTGATAAGACACACACCCCCTAGTCTTCTCCAGGCTAACCAACCCCAACTCTTTTAGCCTTTCCCTATAAGAGAGGTGCTCAAGTCCCCTAATCATTTTAGTAGTCCTTCTCTGGACCCTCTCCAGAAGTTCCCTAACTCTATTACACAGGGAAGCCCAGAACTGGACCCAGGACTCCAGCTGTGGCTTCACCAGAGCAGAGCAGAGGGGGAGGAGAACCTCCCTTGACCACACTCTTCTTCATGCACCCCAGGATACCCTCCACAAGGGCACATTGCTTGTCAAGCAATTAGTTAATGCTAATATGCAGTCGCATGCATACAAAATGTCTATCATTAAGTACCTTTTTTCTTTCAACTTTGCATTGTGAATGCTTATCATAGAATCATAGAACAACCTGAGCTGGAAGGGACCCACAAGGATCATCAAGTCCAACTCCCATTAGGCACAGGACAAACCCCAAGGTCACACAAGGTGACTAAGGGCATTGTCCAAGTGCCTCTGAAACTCCACAAGATTTGGAGCCATGACCACCTCCCTGGGGAGCCTGTTCCAATGCTCTACCACCCTCTGGGGGAAGAACTTTTTCTAGACATCCAGCTTGAATTTCCCCCAGGACAGGTTAATGCCATTCCCCTGTGTCCTGTCACTGTCCACTAAAGAGAAGAGCTCAGCCCCCACTGCTCCCTCTCTGGTGAGGAGGTCATAAACTGCAATGAGCTCTCCCCTCAGTCTTCTCTTCTCCAGACTGAACAGGCCAAGTGATTTCAGCCTTTCCTCATATGTCTTCCCCTCCAAGCCCTTAACCATCTTTGTTGCTCTCCTCTGGGTGCTCTCCAGCACCTTCATGTCTCTCCTGTCCTGTGGAGCCCAGAGCTGCANAGAAGATATCAGCTGGTCTCCCTTGATCAACCAAATACATAATCTCATAGTAAAAGGAAATCAAGTTTGTCAAACATGACTTCCCTTTTATGAACCCATGCTGACTAAGACTAGTAATCGCGTTGTCTGGCAGGTGCTTATCTATGGCTCCCAGAATGATCCTCTCCATAATTTTGCCTGATATTGAAGTAAGACTAACAGGCCTGGAATTACCAGGATCTTTCCTGTTACCCTTCTTGAAGGTGGGAACTACATTAGCACACTTCCAGTCCACTGGGACCTCTCCAGATTCCCAAGAGTGTTAATGATGTTTATAATAGAACTCCAAGTAATTTGATTTCTTCAGTGTGTCTAGGACAGTGGTTCACTTTGTTACCATTGCAGTTATGCAGAGAAGCAGCACAATAAAATTGTCTTTCTTGTGCACAGTTCTACAGACATTTTGTTACAAACATTTTTAAATGGAGTGTTGATGGCCAGTGGTGATGTTTTTCTATATACAAAATACCAGTGATGTCCATTCCAGCCAGGAGATAAGAGTATTTAAAGATTTTAGTTCAGTGTAGATGTTTAGGGAAGACGTTACTTTAGATGGACAAGGTATTTTATTGTAAATGTTTTCTTTTTCAGCAGGGGGGAAATTGGCAGAGTTAGGTGACGCTGTGAGAGGTTTTGGTCCTTTCTTCATTCTGTCTATGTCACTCATGGTAATTTAGGATGTATTCTTCATACAGAGATGATGGGTAAGGGTGAAGATATATCAACACTTTCTAGAGCAACTTAATAAAACTAAGAAGGCTGTAGCACATGGCAAATTACATACACAAAAAGGATGCTGAAACTGTAAGCTAAGTACTCACAAGTCAGAAAATGTGGGGATGATATCTGTCATTGCTTGTAATCATATGCTTTGACCCATGGACCTTTACTCTTGTTCAGTGTACAGGAAAGACCATGTACATTTAATAAACAGCCTTTCAGCCTTTTGGTTTGCCCCTGTTCTTCAGTATATCAAGGCTGTCAATGCCTTTATTTGTCCAGCAGCCCTTTCAAGACCTCTTCCTTTGTGAGGAGAAAGAATAGAGATACAGAGAATTTAAGACTGAAAGTACCCACTAATTTGGGGTTTAGGATTCGCTTTTTGGAGGTGTTTGTCATTATGCTGAAGAGCTGCTTGGGGCTCTGTTTGTCTGGGTACAAGCCACAGCTGAAGCTGCCCAACACCCCAGAAGTCTGAGCATCATGGTACACATCCCAGGCTACCTGCTCCATCAATCAGTATAAACAGTTTAGGAAGAGACCTTGTGCTACTGCAGTGACACAGTGAGCTTCCTTCCATTACAGAAGGCAGGAGAGCAGAGTGTGAGCCCTCTGTAGGAGGTGAGGACAGGTTTATACTAACTGCCTTGATGGCTGTTCAGGATGATGCCTGAAGATTCAGCATGTTTTGTAGATTGCTAGAACTTTTAGGACTATGCAAACTTCCTGGACTGTTTGCATAATAGAAGCCACTGAATACATTCATAGAGCACTATCTCAGGCTTTCTCAGGCCTCACTGAGGGCATGATGCTGTGAGAGGTGCCTACCAGCAGCCTGAAGACCAAATGCAGGAAGAGAGCCAAGGACCCTTGGACCCTCTCCAAGGGGCAGATCGGAAGACCACTGGGGGTGGGGTATGGGAGAAATCTGTGCCCAGGGTTGGCTATAGATATCCTATATGTTAATTGTTAGAAGGGTATAAAAACTGGTAAACCCTTAGATCTGTGTGCACATCCATGTTGAAGATCTTGAAGGTGTGGAATTCTAATTAAAGGTAACGCTATCTTTCTCCATTAACTCTGTGCCAAGTGCCTATTTTCCAGAATTTTCGACATCAAGGAAGAATCCTCCAAAGTGCCTTACCACCTCCCAACAGAAAACCCACACTCACCTCCCTAATGCCCTGCTGAGATCCTGTATGCAGGGAATAAATCATTCATATGTGGACCGTTGAAACTCATCACTCAATCAACAGAGTTCTAGGGGGGATGGACATAAACTAGAGGAGGAGATACTTAGATTATATGCTAGGAAGAAGTTCTTCCCCATGAGAGTGGTAAGACACTGGCCCAGGTTGCCCAGAGAGGTGGTGGCAGCCCCATCCCTGGCAGTGTTGCAGGCCAGGCTGGCTGGGGCTGGGAGCAAGCTGCTCTAGTGCCAGGTGTCCCTGCCTACGGCAGGGGGATTGGAACTAGATGATCTTTAAGGTCCCTTCCAACTCTGACAATTCTGTGACTCTGTGAAAAGGCTTGTTCTCTTAAGGAGGTTGGGCTAAGAGAAGATGAGAACTGGGAGAAGAGGAGAAATGGGAGCAATCATTTCCTAGGCCAGGATTCATTCTGTTGTTGCAGATACCTGGCACCCAGTTTCATGGCTTCAAGCAGGACAGAGGCCACCCAGCAGAAGCTAGACTGCAGAAAAGACTTTCAACCTTTTCTAGCATGGGTGATCTATTTTCTTGGTTTTGAAAGAAAAAACACTTCTGATTGATTGAGCATGGTGGTGATAGGTTGACAGTTGGATTTGATGATCTTAGAGGTCTATTGCAACCTTAATGATTCTGTTAGTCTGTGATTGGTTTTTTGGTTTTGTTTATTCTTTTTTCTGTTCTAAGCAATTTCCTCTTTCAAGCAACAGCCTAAGAAGCTTTGGTCTGCTTCTCACACATTAGCGCAGTTGGGGCACATTTACCTAATGGCTGAAAGGAGGTGAACAACCTTTGAGGTGTGGCACTCGCCCCTCAGCAGGGCAAAGTCCACAGTTGTGATTTTATTTCCACTCTGATGAGGGTTGGGACAACTAGAGGGAAGCAGAGAGAGGGTTGCCCAAGCTTGTCCTCACACTGCCAGCCCCAGAGCTATTTCAGTCCTGGCTCCTGAGGACAGCCTGTCCAACAGATGCCTTGGCTCCCAGAGAGCTGCAGGCCCGTGCTGCAGGAACAGGGCCAATTGCCATAGAGCACATCCAAAACAATGCACCCCAGCACGTCTGGGCTTTCCCCATCTCTCCTGATGCCCTTCTGTCTGCAGCACTTGCTCCTGCCTCACCCCCACCAATTTGCACCCCTCATTCCCCAACCAGCTCCTTCCACCCCCTCACACAGACCCCCAGGCACCAGCCCCTCAGCTCTCCCCACTTGCCCTTTCCTGTCTCCTTGCTGCTGCGCTGCCTTCTCCATCTATATCCCTGCAGGCCCCTTTCTCCTGCTGTCCCTGTACAGCCCTGCTCTCCTCACCCAACCTCCATAGCCTGTTTGCTGACCTCTCCTTCCCTCCCCTCCTCTCTCATCCCTCATCCTGCCAGCCTGCTCCTCACTGCCTTCCTTCCCTCTCCCCCTCCACCCACTGACCTGTGTCAATCTCTGTCTGCTTAGAATCACAGAATTGTCAGGGTTGAAAGGGACCTTAAAGATCATCTAGTTCCAGCCCCCTGCCCTGGGCAGGGACACCTCCCACTAGAGCAGCTTGCTCACAGTCCCAGCCAGCCTGGCCTGCAACACTGCCAGGGATGGGGCTGCCACCAGCTCTCTGGGCAACCTGGCACAGTGTCTCACCACCCTTATGGGGAAGAACTTCTTCCTAACAATCTAAATTTACCCTCCTCTAGTTTATGTGCATTCCTCCTAGTTCTAACACTACCTGACATCCTAAAAAGTCCCTCACCAGCCCTCTTGTAGCCCCTGCAGATCCTGGAAGGCCACAAGAAGGTCTCCTGGGAGCCTTCTCTTCTCCAGACTGAATAACCCCAACTCTCTCAGCCTGTCCTCATAGGAGAGGTGCTCCACCCCTCTGAGCATCCTCGTAGCCCTTCTCTGGACACCTTCTGGCATGTCCATATCTTTCTTGCACTGGGGGCTCCAGAACTGGTCACAGTACCCCAGGTGGGGTCTCATGAGAATGGAGTAGAAGGGGAGAAACATCTCGACCTGTTGTTGCCTCTTGATACAGCTTGCTTCCACAGGCCCAGCTGAAGGAAGAGTACAAACCAGCATGGAGGCACAAAGGGTCAGGAACGTGGCATCAGCACTGGAATGGAAGGCAGACTGATAGGAAAAACTGCAGCTCTTTCCCCCCAGAGACTGTTGTAACCTGTGAAAATTGTGGTCACAGCACTGTTCTTGAAGAGGATGTGTCATCACCTACATTTAACAGTGGGATCAGAGCAAAGGGGCTAAAGCATGCACTGGAGGCATGTGGAGGAACAATTTTTCAGCTGCTTTTCCCTTTGCCAGAGGATTCTGTTGTCCTGTTCATCTCTCCTGGTGATGCCATAAACAGGGAGTCACATGGGAGAAAAAGATCTTTCCCTTCATCTGTGCTGGGGAAACAAAACGTGGGGTAAGTTGAAAGATGACCCTGACCCAAACCCAGACTTTTCCTGGGGATCGGACTTGGCATCCTAACTCCAAGATGAATTTTTCCTGCTAATCCCCTGCAGAAGACCCTAGGCTACCAGGAGGGCAGAGTTCAGGTCCAGATTGTAACTTAACAATTGGGACCCATCACAAACAGTGATCAGCTTTCACTCAAAACCATGTGCATCTGGGCTGCCTTACTGCTCAGATTAGGTCTGGAAACAGCATTCACAGCAGTGGCTGGGGACATACCCAGAAGTCTGTATACAACACTATAGACCAACAAACCATGGGGCAACCATTAATCTAATATAGGTTGATGGTGGTGGTGTTTGGGCTACCTTGCTTATCAAAAAGACAGAAGACTCATAGTGAGGGAAGTGAAGGGGCTCTGATAGGAAGAGCTTGATGGGAAGAGCATAAGGATGCCTCTTGGAATGGAAGTCAAGAGGTCAACCTGGCTTCAGGGAAGCACCAGAGGAAAATCTAATGGGCTCAATTAAGAACATTTCTGGACTACCAAATTCCTCAAGCTTTGAATGAAAGGAGGAAAACTCAGTCCCACATTGCACAGGCACCTGGATCCTGACAGTCTATTGTCAAATAGTTTGACACCCATCTGCATACAGAAAGGCATGCAATGAGTACTAAGGGTGCAGTAGACTTGGGGTTTGATGTCCCTTTTGCCTACCTGAATCACACTAAAACAGAGAAAGAGAGGACAACCGAATTTTACTGAATAAATATCTTTCCCAGTTCTCTTTCCTTCCTACACAGCTAACACCTTTTAACCATCTTGTGACAGTACAATGTCATTTTCTGTAATAACGGTGTGAGATGAACCTGCTTATCTCTGACAACACAAAGTATTCCTGCTAGGAGCTTGCTCAAAGGAAACGCTCCTCCATGTCTCTGTGGAGTGGCCATCTCCTTGCTGCCAGTTTCTGCCACATCAGAAAGATAAACTACTTTGTACACAAGGATGATCTTAATGCTTTTGTTTTCATATAGCTGTTCTTCTCTCTCAGGAAGAATCTCAATCTGCTTTCCAAACATTGTCAACAGATTTACAACCTATATATAGAAAACATTTCACTTGATACCAATGTACAGCCATAGGGTGACCACAGCAGCTGTTTGGAATTATATCCTGATCTTGCTCAACAGGGTTGGACAGGAAGTAGAGACCTCTGCATTGCAAAGGAAGTAGCACAGGAATAGCTGCATGCACAAAGAATACGGAGTTTGGAAGTGCAGTTTGAATAGGATGCTGCTTAGGCATCTGCAATTAGCCTATTCTTTCCCCTAAAAAGCATGACAAGATAAGTAACATCTGTCAATGTAAGAATTGTATTATTGGTGGAGGTATTTGCAAATATACCGTGTTTGCTAGTCCAGGTCAGGTAGTTACTAAATTTAGGCTGAATCAGTGGGCTGAGGCCAATGAGTTGAGCTTCAACAAGGCCAAGTGCCAAGTCCTACCTTTGGTCAAAATAACCCCATGCAATGTTATAGGCTTGGGGTAGAGTGGTTGGATTGGTGCCTGGCAGAGAAGGACCTGGGGTACTGGTAGATAGTTGACTGAAGATGAGCCAGCAGAGTGCCCAGGTGGCCAAGAAAGCTAACAGCATCTTGGTCTGGATCAAAAACAGTGTGACCAGTAGGACCAGAGAAGTGATCATCTCCGGGTCTGAGAAGGCACCCACAGCTGGTTGGTGACAGATGGGCTAGTTTTAAACTATCTTCACAGAGAGAAAGGAGGCCCTTAACTGCTGCACTAGCTGCACTTGGCTTTCACCTTTCAGTTTCAGTACAAGTGTTCATCCACCAAGCAGACTCGAAGGTGAGGTAGACCTTGTCAAGGGAGGTGATTCTCCCGCTTTACTCCATTCTCATGAAACCCCACCTGCAGTACTGTGACCAGTTCTGCAGCCCCCAGTACAAGAAAGAAATGGACATGCCAGAAGGTGTCCAGAGAAGGGCCACAAGGATGCTCAGAGGGCTGGAGCACCTTTCCTATGAGGACAGGCTGAGAGAGTTGGGATTATTCAGTCTGGAGAAGAGAAGGCTCCCAGGACACCTTCTTGTTGCCTTCCATTATCTCCAGGGGGCCTACAAGAGGGCTCGTGAGGGACTTTTTAGGATGTCATGTAGTGCTAGAACTAGGAGGAATGCACATAAACTAGAGGAGGGGATACTCAGATTATATGCTAGGAAGAAGTTGTTCACCATGAGGGTGGTGAGACACTGTGCCAGGTTGCCCAGAGAGCTGGTGGCAGCCCCATCCCTGGCAGCTTGAAGGCCAGGCTGGCTGGGGCTGGGAGCAAGCTGCTCTACTGGGAGGTGTCCCTGCCCATAGCAGGGGAGTTGTAACTAGATGATCTTTAAGGTCCCTTCCAATGCTGACAAATCTGTGAAAAGCAAAAAAGAAAAGATTTGTTCTACAGGTTATCATGCATTTATATCACTTTTCTCCATGCAGATCATAGCTATACTGCTGAATATTTAAAGCAAAAAATTCCCTTTGCCCTAACCAAGGCAGACACAAAAGAGCCTATGCCTCTGTGACTGTGTTTTCCCATGTGTGACTCCTGTACTATCAGCAACAGCCTGAGAAGAGGCAGCACAGGCACAGAGTCTGAGCCAGAACACTCACTGCTGAAGAGAAACAGCAAAACTGCCCTCCCTTGACACCCATACCAAGGATCTACTGGGCTAGCTCCCAAGACTAGATGGTAGCCTGTGGATGGAAGTTCCATAGATGGTATCCACCACATTATGGCCCCTACAGGGAATAGCTGGTTGTATACAGAACTAAGGGCTATAGTTTTGTCCTTCACCAAGAGAAGTGCAAATATTTCCATCTCCAAAGTCCATCTTGCTGGCTCTGCAAAGGCTGATGTAACCTCTGCTGAATGTCTGGCTCCTTGGAGAGCTCTTCAGTTTGGTGCAGCTGCTTGTGTCAGGTTTTACGAGAAACAGAGACCAAATGGTAGCTCTGCTTTCAGACATTGTCCCAAACTGACAGGAGTCCCTACCCCAGAGCACGCCTGAATCTGTGCCAGGGCATTGGATTCCTTCTAGCCAGCATGGCCGATTAGGTAGGCATGCCATGGAATTGGGTTGCGATGGAACACCCCACAAGTCACACCCAAATAGCAGAGAAAATTAAATCCTAGCATTGCAAAGGTTCAATCACAGTCCAAGCAGGGGGAAAAAGGAGTAGCTTTTTCTTACTGACTTCTTCTTCTAGCTGAGGCTGCTGCCTTTGCCTCTTTTCACACAAACACCAGTCCTGGCCTAGTTGTATTTCCTGCTGCCACCAGCATGTACTCAACTCCATGAAAGTATTATTCATTGGTCTGGCTGCAAAACATGGGAGTCAAAAGACTTGTGCTCAATTCCTAGCTATGCCATGAGCATGACACAGGGTAAACAGCTCCCTTTCCATGTCTGTCTTGCCTTACAGTCCATTTCAAACAGTATCACTCCTCTGACCTCCATTCAGTTCACAGATGCCTTGAAAGAATTCAAGATGCTTTCTTGTAATATTGTACTTTCTTTAGCATGCAGAGAGGGGAAAACCTTCAATAAATGAACAACTTAAAAGCTGGAGGAGAGAAAAGCTTCTAAAACAGCACCAGACCACCTTCTACAGCAGGCTACCAAACAACAGAAAAGGCCAAGATGTACTGTTGAGAAGTAAACACAACCACGTCAAGTCTCTTTAACTTACCTAATGATGTTCTAAGGACAGGTCCATGACACTTTCAACATTTGGCACAATGCTCTTTCTTAGAGCTCAATGCTTTGATGCCACAGGCAATGTAACTTGCCTGAGGCATGTGTAAAGTCCTAAATATAAACCCATGAACTAAAATTACTAATGGAATTTGGCTCTAGTGACAGAAAGGGTTTAAAATCTCCTGTCTAAAGCCCTGTTTGATCATGTTTCCTTGGCTGGTGGCAGTATACTGTATCAGATCTGTGATTAGCCAGGTTCTCCTGATGTGGCCACTTTATTCATTCCAATGGCTGCTCTTTAAGACATTATTCTTATATTTGTTTAGGAATTCCCACCTAGAAATATGAGTTTATAGGTTATGCAGCATTTAGCCTGGGATGTGCAAGATGTTTTTGTCTGTAGAGACTCAACCACAGACAGACACATTGGGTTCAGTGGTCACCCTGAGCTCAGGCCATGCCTGGAGTCACCCAGGGCATCCTCATCTCAGAGGCCTCACCCAGATGCCAGTTATCTAGAATTTTTTCACAGGTGAATAAATTCTTCTTTTTCAGAGTTTCTGGCAAGGAAACAGAGGACATGTCTTGGAAATCCAGATGAATAGGAGCCCTAGGGAGAGCAGAAGAAGCAAATTAGCCATCTGTCCAACCCTCTGTATGTCCCAGGCCAGTAATTTTCACTCCTTCCATTAGCTGCTGTAAATCTTGTTGTGAGGAATGATAGAACCACAGATGACTGATATAGCTGCCTTTGGAAGTGGAATTTGCACCCCTGACTGAAGTGTTAATAAGTTATATGTGACAATGACATCTGGCAGAAAGGGAGAAGTTCTGAAAAACATGGTGAGCCAGTGCAGGGAGCAGGGCAGAAGGATGCTTGAGCTGACCTTTGCTTTTTGAGATCCTGTAAATGTGTGTGATAACCAGTATTCCTCCAAAACGACATGTTCAGCTAAACTCTGAGCATACACCATGTAATATTGAAGCCCCCAGTACAAGAAAGATATGTATGTGCTGGAAGGTGTCCAGAGCAGGGCCACAAGGATGATCAGAGGCTGGAGCAACTCTCCTATGAAGACAGGCTGAGAGAGTTGGGATTATTCAGTCTGGAGAAGGGAAGGCTCCAAGGAGACCTTCTTGTTGTGGCCTTCCAGGATCTGCAGGGTACCTTCTTGTTGCCTTCCATTATCTCCAGGGGGCCTACAAGAGGGCCAGTGAGGGACTTTTTAGGATGTCATGTAGTGCTAGAACTAGGAGGAATGCACATAAACTAGAGGGGGGTAAATTTAGATTGTTAGGAAGAAGTTGTTCACCATGAGGGTGGTGAGACACTGTGCCAGGTTGCCCAGAGAGGTGGTGGCAGCCCCAGGCCTGGCAGTGTTGCAGGCCAGGCTGGCTGGGGCTGGGAGCAAGCTGCTCTAGTGCCAGGTGTCCCTGCCCAGGGCAGGGGTGGTTGGAACTAGATGATCTTTAAGGTCCCTTCCAACCGTGACAATTCTGTGATTCTGTAATCCTGACATTCAGCAACTGAAATCTTCTCTGAATATCAGGGGTTTGGACTCTTATTTTTGTCTTTTTTTTTCCCCAAGATGGAAGAGATGGTAGAATAGGAAAGTGAGTAAGTACAATCCACTTTTAATAGCATCATTTAAAGATGTGTTTTTTCCTATAGATGCACAGAATGCATAACGGCATAACTGAGAGTGTTGTCTAGTCTCATCAAGAAACCATCTGTCAAATCTCTAGAGGAAGCATAATTAAAGTTACTTCATTGCAACATTTCTCAACCAGAGGAATTGCTGCTCCATTTCCTGCTTGGTTTGTGTATCAAAACCTACTCTTTCTTTAAAACAGCCTGCTTAAGGTCCTGTCAGCTTTGCCAAACATTAGAACATGCAGTGTTGGCACACAGAGCAGTTCCACCTGGGAGCAAACACATTGGAAAAACAGCTAAACAGAATCTTTGAAGTGTTTGGAGAACTTTATAATAGGAGTACTATAAGTACAAAATGTGCTACATTTCAGGCCAATTCCATGACAGAGATGTCCATTTAGAGGTTTCATTTTCTTTGCCAGGCTAAATTAGACAATTATTTTCTTTTACAGATAAACCAATGCTACAAAGTGTTGCTAGCTGAGAGCAGCAACTGTATTTATCATTCTCATTGGGGATGCAAAATATTTCCTTTGTTCTTTATTAACCTGAATTCTCTTTTAGAGTGTACTGTTCTACATAGTTCTCAGTGTCCTTATTCTGATTTCAGCCTATATTTAGATAGCACAGTGTGTTAAAAGATGAGCTTTAATAGACTAGTTTTGAAAAGAAATTTGTTCCCATAAAAGAGCTCTTAATAACAAATATCAGAATGTTGTGAACAGATATAAAGGCACAAAGCAGCTCTTTAGCTAGTAAAAAATGGTGAGGAAATCACTCAAATTACAAACCCTGTGGAGTTCTTTTTAAAACCTATTCTAAATGTAACCCGTTTCCATACAGATCATATTCTTTATATAGGATATAGTTCTTGAGAATTGGTGGAAGTGGAAAATTCTTCATGGATGGCAGTTTATGGAGTCTCCTTAGCCCCAAGGTTTTGCGTATTTTCAGACGACACAGATGCTTCAGTGGGCGAGGGTTATCTACAAATAACAGTGAGAAAGAAAAATCAATGCCACTATCAATGCCAGTTCACAAGCCCAGAACTTGCTCTAATAAAATTCAATAATAAATAAAATCTATTACCTTAGGGCTTTGTTGTTCTATTATTTCTGAAGAAAATACCATTCTTTTCACTTCAAAATTGTGATGATGCATGCTGCTGCTAACTAATCAAACCTCTTCCATCAGATCTGTCCTTTTCTGTCTTGCTTTTGAAAATATGTACACTGTATTCTTACTCCAAATCATGCATCTGAACACCTAAATAAGGACCTTCTTTAGCATACTCAGTGGTATAAATGATCTTTCCTTTCACTAGAGGCACAACCTGCACATTGAGGCCACAGAATCACAGAATCATTAAGGTTGGAAGAGACCTCCTAAGATCATCAAGTCCAACCATACCAATCACTACCATGCCACTTAACCATGTCCCTAAGGAGAGCATCTAAATGTTTCTTAAACACCTCCAGGGATGGTGACTCTACCACTGCTCTAGGGAGCTTATTCCAAGACTTAACAACCCAGGCCAGCTCTGACACCTTCCATTTCTGCTGCAGCAAGAAGGCACTAGGACCAGACCTTACCATGCTTTGGGCTGATGAGTCTTCTAAATAAATAATTTGGAAGTAAAGCTTACATAAGAAATATTATCCAGTTATGGTATTACTAATTGCAACTCTAGGTGTACA
The DNA here is from genome assembly GCA_013396975.1 of Bucco capensis. NCBI lineage: Eukaryota > Metazoa > Chordata > Aves > Piciformes > Bucconidae > Bucco > Bucco capensis. The sequence goes on from VWZO01017507.1 coordinate 66,190, forward strand.
TAATGTAAAGGGGGGAGTTAAGAAGTGATGGTACACCCATTGTCACCACCTACTACCTTGAATATAATGGGATCTAAACCATGCTCTTACAGTAATCCTTGTGCAATAAACAGGCTTGAGAGATCAAGGAAGTGAAAAGAAGAGTAGAAGTATGAGCGATTTTCCTCAATAAAGAAGTTGTGCCCCATAGCTGTGCAGTGTGTGCTGCCACATGGGTTAATAAGGAGTTTGAGAAGTACCTCAGTGGTCCTGCTTAACTGAAAGGGCTTCCCACACAACAGTGACATTTTTTATGAGAGGAATTCTCACCAGTTTTCCATATTCTAGTCCAATTAACTAATTCATGACCAGCATAAACAGGTAAAGATCTGTCTCAATCTGTGGACTGGATGACAGGCACAATCTGGTTCTCAGCTAGTGCACATTTGCACTGCTAAAAGACTTTTGATGAATGTGACCTGACATAAGCAAATAAGAAACTATAACATCATTAACTGGAAGTTGGATATTTACCCAATATCTGACGTATCTCTGTCCATTCTTTCAGTGTTTCTAAGACAAGCTTAATTTTTGTGCACAGAGGAACATAATCCATGTAATCGATAAAAACACGAACCACTTTTCCTGCTAAGTGTTTCAACCAAGGAACAGCAATAAAGTCACAGAACTGAAAGGGAAAGCACATCAGGACATAAATTGAAATGCCAAAACAGTACTATTTCAAAGCAATCACACAAGATAATTTAAAAAAAGTATTAACAGTGACTTTTAACACTCATAAACTGATGCCTAGGTAGGTTACTTTAAAAGCAAATTTCTCCCATGCTCGACTTTTGTGATCCCTTCATTTGTCTGGATAGTCCTGAAGGCCAATAATTATTACAACATTGCTCTGATTTGTGGCATTGCTTTGTTCCACAGCCATCTCTCTTTGGAAAGCATCTATTCCATCACAGGATCACAGAGTCATTAAGGTTGAAAGACACCTCTAAGAACAGCAAGTCCAACCATACTTATCACTAACATGCCACTAAATCATATCCCTATCTAGAGAATCTAAATGTTTCTTAAACATCTCCAGGGATGGTGACTCCACCACGGCCATGGACAGCCTATTCCAAAATGTAGCAAACCTTTCAGGAAAGAAATTTCTCCTTTTATATAATCTAAACCTCCCCTGCTGCCACTCTTATCCTCTCTTATCCTCTCACTGTTAACCCTGGAGAAGACACCTACCCCCATACCACTCCAACCTCCTCTCTGGAAGTTGTAGAGAGAAGGTCTCCCCTGAGTCTCCTCTTCTCCAGACTAACCAACCCCAGTTTTCTCAGCTGCTCCTCATAACACTTGTGCTCCAGACCCCTCACTAGCCTTGTTGCCCTTCTCTGGACACACTCCAATGCCTCTGTGTCCTTCTTGGACTGAGGGGCCCAAACTGAGCACAGTACTCTAGGTGTGGCCTCACCAGTGCTGAGTACAGGGGGATGGTCACTTCTCTGCTCCTACTGGTCACACTATTTCTGATCCAGGCCAAGATGCTGTTAGCTTTCTTGGCCACCTGGGCACACTGCTGGCTCATGTTCAGTCAACTATCAACCAGCACTCCCAGGTCCTTCTCTGCCAGGCACCAATTCAACACCTCTGCCCCAAGCCTATAATGTTGCATGGGGTTATTTTTATTGTTATTATTATTATTTTTATCAGTCAGGCTAGGAACAGAAATTCCATAATCTCACCTCATAATTTCTTAAAACTTCCTTTCTTAATCTTTACTAGATTAGCCCCAAACTAAAACCACTCCATTGACATCATTTTCTCTATCAGAGTTGAAAATGAAAGTTGATTGTTTTGGTTTTAGGGTGTTTTACAAAAGGAATTTTGCCAGTATGTTAATCTTCATTCTGTGCAATAACCTGGAATGTTTAAAGCTAGCTGATGAAAAGAGCAAAGTGAAGAGAAGGGAGGAAGATTATGTATTTACTGGATTATCCTTTATAACAGAAGAAGTCCAACCAGGGAGAATCTCCTCCTCTGGAGCTGACCACACAAAAGAATTTCCAAAGATATCTTGATGCATACAGTCAAAACACATCTCCACATCATAGCCATGGTTAAGCAACAGCCTCAGCATCACCTCATCATTCAAGGCATACTGAATGGCGCTGGGGAAATGCGTATCGTTGACCAACATAAAGTAGCAGTTGACATTGGCTCCGTAAGATAGGAGCAGCCTTACAATTTCATGGTTTCCAGCTCTCACTGCCACAAGGAGACAGTTTAAAGGATCCTTGTTTGGATTTGCCCCTGCTTTGAGCAACATTTCAGTGCAAAGGATGTCATTGTTAGAAACAGCAAAATAAAGCGCAGTTTTCCTTCCGTCATCATAACAGTTTGAAATGTGTTCAGCCATCAGAGCATTGACATCAAAACCATTCTCAATGAGCAGCTCCAGACACTGGGAATTCTGGCCATCTGCTGCTGAGTGAAGAGGGCTTAACCCACTTTTCTGTATTGCAGTTTGGGATGTGACCGGAATGAGATACTTCAGGGCCCTAAAAAACAGTGAATACAACTAGTTAGGCATCACTTCCCTCCATGAAAATAATGCTTATCTAGCTGTATGCTAAACTACCTACTAGACACTTGACACAAGAAGATCCAAACACAGAAACACCAGAATCACAGAATGTTAGGGGTTGTAAGGGACCTCTGGATATCATCTAGTCCAACCCCCCTAAAAAGCATTGTCAAATAGGACCTTCTGTTGAAGTTGTTTCAGTGTTTTTCACTTAGTTCTGAGCATGTTTTATATTTTGCTTTGTTCAAAAACACTATAAAGTGCTAAAAACACTTTAAGGTAATTTCACTTGTGAAATATAACTGATATAGACATTTGCAAGTTTACCATACTCATCTTAAATGTGACCTTGTGCCACACACAAGAACATGTAAAGACCAAGAACATACTCACAAGTAATGCCCCTCATAAGCTGCTTTGTGTATGGGAAGCAGTCCTGCCTTATTAGGCACATTGCCACTTCCTCCATATTCCAAAAGAAGGGCTATGCAGTCTGGATTACCTCCTCCAGCTGCTTCAAACAGGATCGATGCACCATCATCTGCTAAGGCCTGGACATCTCCACCTTGAGAGAGGATACAGAATTCACAGTTTATATCCAAAGTAATTTCATCATCATCATCAAGGTTGGAAGAGACCTCTAAATCATCAAGTCGAACCATACCTATCACTACCATGCCACTAAACCATGACCCTAAGGAGAGCATCTAAATGTTTCTTAAATGTCTTCAAGGATGGTGACTGCACCACCTCCCTGAGCAGCCTATTCCAAGACTTAACAACCCTACAAGTAAACTCTACCTCATATCCAATCTAGACCTCCCCTGCTGCAACTTGAAGCCATTTCCTCTTGTCCTCTCACTGGTAACGCTGGAAGAGAGACCTAACCCCATCTCACTACAGCCTCCTCTCTGGGAGTTGTTAGAGAGAGATAAGTTCTCCCAAGTCTCCTCTTCTCCAGTCTAAAAAACCCCAGTTTCCTCAGCTGCTCCTCATACAACTTGTGCTCCAGAGCCCTCACTAGACTCCTTGCTCTTCTCTGGACACACTCCAATGCCTCTGTGTCCTTCTTGGATTGAGGTGCCCAAAACTGAGCACAGGACTCTAGGTGTGGCCTCACCAGCCCTGAGTACAGGAGGATGATCACTTCTCTGCTCCTACTGGTCACACTGTTTTTGATCCAGGCCAAGATGCTGTTAGCTTTCTTGGCCACCTGNGATTCTCGAGTCCTGAATTGTAAATTGTAGTAAATTGTAGTATCAATATTTCCTAAAAGATACATAAGGAACAAAGCCTAAAGTTAATACACATCTAACCGTACCTACCTAGGCTTTTTCAAGGGAACTTACAGTTTTGCCAAAGTTTCTCAATTTGGTTTGATCAGTTCAAATGTTCATGTTCAGTCAACAGATCAATATAAAACCAAGCCTAGCTTACTTTCCACTTCATTTTCAAGTGTATTTAAGTTAAAACTCTGATAAAACAAGAAATATTTCTTGCAGCAAGTTTAAAACTCACTTGAGTGGGGTCTGTTTTGACTGTGTTATAACAGGATTTTTGTAATTCTGGCATGTTACAGAAATACTTCATTATACTAATTAATAGTAAGCTAAGTATGTACAAGGAAGGAAGAAGGGAGGAGGGGAGTAAAGAGAAATAAAGAAGGGCAGGAAGGGCATGTGTAGCAGTAAGTCCCTCCATGACTAAAACGGGTTGGTCTCAACTCTGCCAGTCCTTTCATATGCATTTTGGAAACATATAAGCGTCACTGCAGTCTAGCAGGAACACTCATATATTCTTCCTTCCCTTCCAAGAAACCAAATTTTCTCATTCATCACTACTCTTTCTTTCCTTTTCCTTGATCATCCTAAACCACCTCAGCAACCAGGCAAGACGTATGCAGGTACAGAAGTGTACATACAACGTGTCCAGAGAAGGGCCATGAAGATGCTCAAGAGGCTGGAGCACCTCTCTTATGAGGATAGGCTGAGAGAGTTTGGATTATTCAGTCTGGAGAAGAGAAGGCTCCAAGGACACCTTCTTGTGGCCTTCCAGTATCTGCAGGGGGCCTACAAGAGGGCCAGTGAGGGACTTTTTAGGATGTCACGTAGCAATAGGACTAGGGGGAATGGATCCAAGCTTGAGGAGGGGAGATTTAGATTAGACATTAGGAAGAAGTTCTTCCCCATGAGGGTGGTGAGACACTGGCACAGGTTGCCCAGAGAGGTGGTGGCAGCCCCAGCCCTGGCAGTTTGAAGGCCAGGCTGGCTGGGGCTGGGAGCAAGCTGCTCTAGTGGGAGGTGTCCCTGCCCATGGCAGGGGGGTTGGAACTAGATGATCTTTAAGGTCCCTTCCAACCCTGACAATTCTACGATTCTGTATTTCCCTTTTACCTGAATACATACCTTTATGAATAAGATGATCCAGCACTTCACAGTGACCATATTCAGCAGCAACACCTAGTGGTGTTACTCCATAGCCATCCTTAAGGTTCACATTTCCACCATTCTGCAGAAGAAGAGCAACAATGTCTTTGCGTCCCTGTTTGGCAGCTTCATGCATTGCTGACCAACGTTTGGCGCACGGCTGGTGGATACTACAGTTGTGTTTTATCAGAGTGGACATCATTTCAAATGAGCTCTTTTTTACAGCTTGAAGAGATTGGAAAAAGGAAGAAAATAATACAGTCACGTTTCCTGGTATGTTGTCCTGAAAGATAAAGACATCTAAAAAGTGAATAGTGAACCTGAGTAAGAGTCTACTTTTAATTCTGAAGTACCCTCTGGCATAGCAGATCTCTCCACTGAGTGGTGGGGGTGGCTAATGGAGATCAGCATCACAAGATTAGCAAATTTTACTTTTGTGAATGTCCCATTATACAAGTAGGAAGATTTTTAAGAGGCAACAGTCTTCGTAATTATCCACAGTTGCTTTGAAGCAGAGTATTACCAAAAGTACCTGGAAGCAGAAATCATCCCACTAGGTAGATATTTCTTCAGCATCTACCTTTGTACTGAATCACAAAATCACAAAGGTTGGAAGAGACCTCTAAGATCATCAAGTCCAACCATGTCTATCACTACCATGCCACTAAACTATGTCCCTAAGTAGAGCATCTAAATATTGCTTAAACACATCCAGGGACGGTGACTCCACCACCTCCCTGGGCAGCCTGGGCCAAGACTTATAGAATCATAGAATCACAGAACAATCCAAGTTGGAAGGGACCCACAAGGATCATCAAGTCCAACTCCCATTAGGCACAGGACAAAAACCCCAAGGTCACACAAGGTGACTAAGGGCATTGTCCAAGTGTCTCTTAAACTCCACAAGATTTGGAGCCATGACCACCTCCCTGGGGAGCCTGTTCCAATGCTCTACCACCCTCTGGGGGAAGAACTTTTTTCTAACATCCAGCCTTAATTTCCCCCAGGACAGCTTAATGCCATTCCCCTGTGTCCTGTCACTGTCCACTAAAGAGCTTAGCCCCCACTGCTCCCTCTCTGGTGAGGAGGTTATAAACCGCTATGAGATCTCTCTCTGCCAGGCACCAATCCAACCACTCTGCCCCAAACCTATAGCATTGCATGGGTTTATTGTGACTGTACCATAGAATCACAGAATGATAGAATGGTCAGGTTAGAAGGGACCCTAAAGATCATCTAGTTCCAACCTCCCNCCAAGAAGCAATCATCATTGTGTTTCAGAAATCTTCTAGACCTATTAGTAGCAGCTGTATGGTATTCCCAGTTAACATCTGGTAACTTGAAATCACCCTTAAGGACAAGGGCAGATGATTTACTAGCAACCCTTAGCTCCTCAAAAAATAGTTCATCAATATCTTCGCCCTGACTAAGCAATCTGTAACAGACTCCCACAAGCACATCAGCTTTATTTGATTGTCTTTTGATCCTCACTCAGAGACTCTCCACCTTATCACAATCAGTAGTGAGTTGGGTGCACTGCAGCCCCTCAGCTACATACAATGCCACCCCTCTGCCTCTTCTACCCTGCCTATCTTTCCTAAAGACTTTATACCCATCCATCACAGCACAGCATTCACAGGACTCATCCCACCATGTTTCACATAGTCCAATAATGTCATAACTGAGACTGGGCTAGAACTTCAAGCTCCTCCTGCTTATTCCTCATGCTGCATGCATTGGTATAGTAACATTAACAACCCTTTCAGTAAAGAAATTTCTCCTTATATCTAATCTAAACCTCCCCTGCTGCATCTTGAGGCCATTTCCTCTGTTAAGACAGTAATCACATCTGATGAAAGTTAACAATTCAGAGACTTGAATATTTTAATACTGATAATTGTACTGTATGTTGTATTTTCTTATATGGTATTAATTTCACAGGCTGATTCTCTTCAGAAGAATGGAGATGTTTTGACATTCAACAGAAATTAGAAGTGAATATAGCTAAATTATTCATGTCTAGGAAAGCTGGAGTCTACCAATAGCACAAAAAGTCTTTCATCAGATTGAGGCGTTCCTTAGAAACATAGTTGAAGCTCATTTTCAGTGCAATAGTGAAGGAAAATGAGATGGAAAATTCTGAAATTGAAAACACCTGCATACTTCTGAAGAAATTATCTGATAACACTAAAAAACTCCAACAATCTCCAGCACTCCAGAAAAAGCACATTCCAGATAAAGCAACTGCTTATTCTTGTCCTGGACTTGTGCCTTAAGATGGTCAAAAATGACCAGGTTGGTAAAGGTCTTAGAATCATAGAATCATTCAGGTTGGAAAAGACCCTTGGAATCATTGCGTCCAACCATTAATCCTACTCTGCAAAGTTCACCCCTAAACAATATCCTCCAACACCACATCTAAACAACCCTTAAACACATCCAGGGATGGTCACTCAACCACCTCCCTGGGCAGCCTAGCCCAGCATCTGACCACTCTTTCTGTGAATTTTTTTTTTCCTAATGTCCAGTCTAAACCTCCCTTGTTGCAGCTTGGAGACATCACCTCTTGTTCTAATAGCACTTAAGGTCTTATAGCTTGTATTATAGAATCTGAAGATTCAGAGAAATACCATGAACAAAAAACTAGGTCCCATTTTCTTATGAGCAGCTCAGTGATCATCTAAAGCATGAGAGCTGAGCTGAAGAATGGCTACATTTCACCAAGTGCTGGACATTCAATCTCCTCTAAAAAGATGACCAGCACCTAATCCACACAAACCAAGAGAAATCATCAGGTGATCCCTTAGCTGAGGAGAGGTGCTGCCATTGCCTTCACTTCAGCCCAAGGAGAGGAAGCACTTACCAATCAGAAGTGGAGTTTCCCCTTTGTCATTGGTGGTGTTGGGCCAAACTCTGTTCTCCAGTAAGATCCGTACGTTTTCCACAAAGCCAGCTTTGGCTGCCAAAGTTAAGGGTGTTTCTCCATCACATGTTTTGTACTCCCACATTGCTTTGTAAGATGCTAGAGGTAGGAAAGTGAGAAAAGATACAACAAAATTAGTGTGATACAAGAAAATCAGTGACTGGCCTGAGAGCATCCCTGAGGAAATGGACTTGGAGGTGCTGGTGGATGAGAAGCTCAACATGAGTCGCCCGTGTGCACTTGCAGCCCAGAAAGCAAACCACGTCCTGGGCTGCATCAAGAGAAGTGTGGCCAGCAGGTTGAGGGAGGTGATTCTCCCCCTCTACTTCACTCTCGTGAGACTCCACCTGGAATACTGCATCCAGTCCTAGAACCCCCAGTACAAAAAGGATATAGACATGCTGGAAGGTGTCCAGATAAGGACCATGAGGATGATCAGAGGGCTGGAGAACTTCTCCTATGAGGACAGGATGAGAGAGTTGGGATTATTCAGTCTGGAGAAGAGAAGGCTCCCAGGAGACCTTCTTGTAGCATTCCAGTATCTGCAGGGGGCTTACAAGAGGACTGGTGAGGGACTTCTTAGGACGTCAGGTAGCAATAGGACTAGGGGGAATGGATCCAAGCTTGAGGAGGGGAGATTTAGACTACATATTAGGAAGAAGTTCTTCCCCATGAGTATGGTGAGCCACTGTGCCAGGTTGCCCAGAGAGGTGGTGGCAGCCCCAGCCCTGGCAGTTTTGCAGGCCAGGCTGGCTGGGGCTGGGAGCAAGCTGCTCTAGTGGGAGGTGTCCCTGCCCATGGCAGGGGCTTTGGAACTAGATAATCTTTAAGGTCCCTTCCAACCCTGACAATTCTATAATAATACAAATTCCCTGACTATTTAAACAACATAAGTAAGATTCTCTAGGGAGGATCTGATCATAATTTTTTGATTTAGCAGTCCTAGCCTGTTGTTATGGATGCTTTGTTTCTTTGCTGCTCCCCTTCTTTAGTGGGATATTTTGACCTTACTCACCGTCTAAAATGATTTCAAGTATTTGCTGAATGGGCTGAGCTGCAGCCTCATGCAGAGGAAACCATCCTCTTTCATCAGCTTCATCCAAAGCGTATCTCCGTTTCACAAGTTCTTGGAGCCCAAATACATGACCTTAAAAAATTCAACAGATGAGATACAGTCAGAAAAAATAATATAGGTAAAGCTCAGTTTTGCAAAGAGACTGTTTTATTTTAGGGGCTTTACCTTGCCTTATGGCTGTTACAATTTTCCTGTTTTCCTCGCTAGGTGGCACAAAACTATGCAAAAAAGAGCAGAAAGTAGAAAATTAAAGCAAAAAGGAGATGCATTGCATTGTTTATTCAGTATTTTCACAGAATCAGAATCACAGTCTTTAAGGTTGGAAGAGACCTCTAAGATCAGCAAGTCCAACCATACCTATCACTAACATACCACTAAACTATGGCCCTAAGGAGAGCATCTAAATGTTTCTCAAACACCTCCAGCGACAGTGACTCCACCACCTCCCTGGGCAGCCTATTCCAAGACTTAACAACCCTTTCAGTGAAGAAACTTCTCCTTAGATCTAATCTAAATCTCTCCTGCTGCAACTTGAAGCCATTTCCTCTTGTCCTATCACTGGTAACCCTGGAAGAGAGACCTAGCCCCATCTCTCTCCAACCTCCTTTCAGGGAGCAGAGAGAGATAAGGTCTGCCCTGAGTCTCCTGTTCTTCAGACTAACCAATCCCAGTTCCCTTGGCTCTTCATATTAAGAGTAGGCAGATTACTAAATCCCTATTAATTGTCTTTAAAGATTGAGGTTTAAGAAGTCTTTGAGAAAAACAAAATCACCATTTCTGTTTTGTTTCCTTTTTTCAATTGCAGCTTCAGAAAGTGCTTCACTGACAAAGAGGCTTCATAGCAAAACTAAGAATCATTAGGAGGCTTCATGGCCTAACTAAGAGCTATTTTAAGCATGATAAAAGACACCAAGTATCAATGACTCAAAACTGTTAAAATATGGCCTAATCTCTAACCCATCTTGAATTGCCAGTACCTGCCATTAGAGCTGGGAGACACTCGTGGCTTAGGCCCATTTGCCTCTTGGATGCTAAGCTGGAGAGCATTCTCAGAGAGCAGATCTTCAACCAAATCTTCTCTTTCATCCATTATTTTTTGATGGTGAGCTATTTTGAAATATACACAAAATATACTGCTAAGGATCATATCTTGATCAAAGTATTTTTGATAATAGAATCAGGTGTTCCCATACATTTCTTTTCATGTAATAATGTTTTTGTGAGTTTATTTCTATTTAGAAATAATAAAATTCCTTATAAAAATGGTGACAGAAAAGAAAAAAACTGTGGAAGCACTTAGTACTGGACATGCCACTTAGAAACAGCTTTTGTTCATTGTTCACACACTACGTTTGTCATCTACAGACAAATACTGGACAACTTGTGATCCATAAAAAGAAACTTTATTTCTCTGTTGTGATCAAGTCAGTGAACATATGATTGCCATACAAGCATGAAGAGTAAACAAAGTTATCACCTCATGAATGATTCCTATCAAACACAGCAGAGTAATGGAGCATGTCAAACCTTTTAACTGTAGTCACCAACTTAAATTCAGTCCACTCCTATCACCAAATTTAACTGTGGCTCATGCTCACTGTGCTTTTTCCTAGGGATACCACAACCCAATGCCTTGCTAGTGAACTGTTACTCTAATTGGAAGGTCAGAAATGTTATTTTTTGCAATATCACAGAATCACAGAATCACAAATGTTGGAAGACACCTCTAAGATCATCAAGTCCAACCATACCTAGCACTAAACCATGTCCCTAAATAGAGCATCTAAATGTTTCTTAAACACCTCCAGGGATGGTGACTCCAGCACCTCCCTGGGCAGCCTATTCCAAGGCTTAACAAACCTTTCAGTGAAGAAATTTCTCCTTTTATATAATCTAAGCCTCCCCTGCTGCAACTTGAAGCCATTTCCTCTTGTCCTCTCACTGTTAACCCCGGAGAAGAGACTTATCCCCCATCTCACTCCAGCCTCCTTTCAGGGAGTTGTATAGAGTGTTAAGGTCTCCCCTGAGTCTCCTCCAGACTAAACAACCCCAGTTCCCTCAACTGCTTCTCGTAAGGCTTGTGCTCCAGACCCCTCACTAGCCTCATTGCCCTTCTCTGGACACACTCTAATGCCTCTGTGTCCTTCTTGGACTGAGGGGCCCAAAACTGAACACAGGACTCTATAGGTGTGGCCTCACCAGTGCTGAGTACAGGAGGATGATCACTTCTCTGGTCCTACTGGTCACACTATTTTTGATCCAGGCCAAGATGCTGTTAGCTTTCTTGGCCACCTGGGCACACTGCTGGCTCATCTTCAGTCAACTATCAACCAGCACCCCCAGGTCCTTCTCTGCCAGGCACCAATCCAAACACTCTGCCCCAAGCTAATAGCATTGCATGGAGTTATTGTGACTGTGTAGGTTCCTGAATCGTAAATTGTTGTATCAATATTTCCTAAAAGATATATAAGGAACAAAACCTCAAGTTAATACACATCTATGTGTACCTACCTAGGTTTTACAAGTGAACTTTGAGTTTTGCCAAAGTTTCTCAGTTTGATTTGATCTCAGTGGCTTAACATTTCTGCACTGTTCTTGTAAATATGTAATCAAAGTACTAGCCAGTATCATAATCCCATCCACAACTACTCTACTACTTAGTATATTTTGATAAAGCTTGCAAACCAAAATTAAATTAGTAAGGGCTTAGAGTCAAACTGACTCAGGAGATCTCTGGGATTCAGATTCCCACATAATGCAGTTTCCCACCTCTTTCCATATGTACTTGCAGTACATGGCCCAGGTTTTTATCTGCAAGGTTGGACAATCTGAAGGAAATTGGATAAAATCTCCACTTTAGACCCATTATCTCTGAAGGAAAAAAATATGCAACTTTGGGGTCTGGACTGCCACTTTGACTGCAAAAAAACTTCCACAAATAATAATTCCAAAATGTTCACGGAGACACTAGGGAAATTATTGTACCTCTGCACCTCAAATCCTGGGTTCATTTTTGGACTCATCACTACAAGAAGGACATTGAGCTGCTGGAGTGTATCCAGAGAAGGACAATAAAGCTGGTGAAGGTTCTAGAGCACAAGTATTGTGAGGAGCAGCTGAGGGAACTGAGGTTGGTTAGTTTTGAGAAAAGGAGGCTCAGGGGTGAAACTTCTTACTCTCTATAATTACCTGAGGGGAGATTGTAGCAAAGTGAGTGTTGATCACTTCTCACAAGTAACAAGCAATAGGACAAGAGTAAAAGGCTTCAAGTTGCTCCAGGAGAGGTTTAGGTTGGATATTAGATAAATTTCCTCCCATAAATGGTTGTAAAGTCCTGGAACAGGCTTCCCAGTGAAGTGGCTGAGTTACAATCCCTGGAGGTAGTGCTTGGGGACATGGTTTAGTGGTTGACTTGGCAGTGCTAGGTCAACCGTTGGACTTGATGTTCTAAAGGTTTCTTCCAATCAAAATAATTCTATGCTCTTCTTTTGATGCTTAGAAGAGCAGAACTTTGCCTTGTTCATAAAAGACAGTATTTTTTGGAAGGTTTCTTTCTTCCCTCCTTTTGTAACTCTAATCAAGGTTTCAGCATAACAGTCCAAAAGAAGATTTCACACACAAGTTAGACTAACTTGTGTCTTCAGATCATGATCTGAATCACAGAATCACACAGACTAAACAGAATCATTAAGGTTGGAAGAGACCTCTAAGATCATCAAGTAAACCATCTACCTATCACCACCATGCCACTAAACCACGTTCCTTAGCAGTATACCTAGATGTTTCTGGTCACCACAAGGCAGAAACACATACTAAAATCTTTTCACATACTATCTAATGTTAAATTTGCTGCACCTCTTATTAATACTTACAAATTCCCTAAGTTATGTTCTGGCATTGTGAAGTAGGTAGAACCTCTCAAGCAAAAGATTTCTGAAATTGCTGAGTACACTGACTGACCAACATCCTATTGGAGACCATGGACAATAAAAATACCTTCATAATCATAAAGGACAATGATAATGATCTTCTGAAACTCTAACGATCAAAACAACCTTATGAAAGCCTAGAAAGCTTTTTGCAGCAAAGAGAAAGGAAGGTGCCCAATGTCAAACTTCTAAGGCATAATACAAAACATAGCAACTTTAAACAGCTACTCAAAACAAAGCAGCTGACCAACTTTGTTTTCTAATGCTGCCACAAGGTTTTCATTAACAAGAATGTTAAATCCTCATCATCTTCAAGGCCATGAAGCTGAGTTGCACTTCCTCACCTCTTGTTGGCAATGGACTCCATTAACAGGCAGAATTCTGATTCCAGGTTTGTTTGTGTGTTCATCTTCACATTTTCTTAAACAATTCTTCAATTCTGATGACACCTTACAGTTTCCACCATTTAATCCACAAAGATAAACTGTTTTGAAGACTAACAAATCTCTTAGATAGTAAAGAAAAAAACCTCTCTTGGGCTGGGAGTTTTAGAAGCACATCTCACTGAATGTGTGTACAACCTCTTCCTGCCATCAGCCAAAAAGAGAATACATTTATTAATCAAGGAATTATTCATTCAGAGGGACCTGGACAGGCTTGAGAAGTGGGCCCAAGAAAACAAAATGAAGTTTAACAAGTCTAAATGTAAGGTCCTGCATCTGGGCAGGAGAAATCTCAGGTACCACTATAGATTGGGTGAGGAACTCATTGATCATAGCCAGGAAGAGAAGGACTTGGGGGTCATGGTGGATGAAAAGATGGATATGAGTCGGCAATGTGTACTTGCGGCTCAGAGAGCCAATCGCATCCTGGGCTGCATTAGGAGAGTTGTGGCCAGCNCCCTGGCAGCTGGGAGGTGCTACTAATGAGTCTAAACAGCTAACTTGCATAAGATCATCTATGCAAGAAAAGTGTGTAATATTCATAACCTCATTTCCCCCAAAGCAACTCAAATGCAAAGAGAAGCTCCCTTCACTTTCTTCGCCCCGTTTGGTCTGAAGAGTCTCCATTTGAAGATTTCATGGCATTGCTGACACTTCTGAAGCATCTCTTTAATGAATCATGCTCACCCTATCTGACCCACATGGATTCATGCCCCGCAAGCCCTACTGAAGTTACTGTGCTTAGAAGAATTAAGACTGAAAATGATTCTATTAGAGCCCACCATATTACACTTACCCTAGAGTCTGAACCAAAAAAACTCATAAAGACATATAAAGGCCTTAGATTAGACCCTCGCATTGCAAACTCTCTGAAGAAAGGCTGGTTTGGTTTCTTACAGTATCTTTATGAACATGTTCACATCTGATGTAGTCCTGTGAGGTGATCAGGACTCTCCAAGGTTGCTAATTCCCAGAAGAGTTAAGAGCATAGAGTGTCTTGCAGGAGAGTAATTTAGTAAGAAAATCTTCTTATGTTCAAAAAAGAAATGTATTGCCTTTCTACCTCCCCTTTATGTCCAAAAGGTCAAAGAAAGAAATAGGTGTGTGGGTCACCATAGAAACTTGTCTTCTTTTTTCTGGTCATAAAACCTCTAAGCCCATTTTGTCAGCTTCCTCCTGCTTTGCTGTATTCCCCAGAACTATTCCACAGGCAACAGAGAACTCTGCTTGAACACAGGCCTAACAAGAAACATCTCATGTGAGCAGTTTTTCAGAACTGGGATGTGTGTACTATTTACAAATGACCTTATCCCACAGCAGTAAGTAATCTATATTACAAAATGAAGAATTTAATAAGGTAGCAAGTAACCATGACAAGGCAGAGTAAGGATAAGGCAAACAGCTCACTGCACAAGTGCTGGATACATTGCCAGGGGTCTATACATGCTTGGGAAGCCTGAATTGCTATATCACTGCTGCTAATATGCTGTGCTGAGGTGAGAAGGTCCAACTGAAGCGTGGATGTTCCAGTGGGATCACAGAGGAACAGAAGAGCATGGCTGGTACTCTGAGCAGCAGCAGAGACAGCCCTGCTGCATTACCTCATGTGGCAATGAGAAGCTCAGCAGCAAAACCTTGCTCCATTCACCCATGAAAGTCTCATAATTAGCAGACCCAGGCACTAGATCACTAGAAACAATTCCAAATGCTTATTCTAAACAAGTGTCTGTATTAACAAGAACATTTTCCTTAAACAACGTTTTGAGTAGGTTGATATTTTTCCCATTTATGCCTGAAAACCTAGTTATTACTGCCTCCTGTTTTCTTTAAAGAAGTTTTGCTCTTCTAAATTAAGTTACTGGTTTTTCATTGAAAAAAATTAGAAGTACTTGCTAATCATAGAGATTGTGTCTGTCCTTGGAAAGAAGCATCACTTTTAAACACTTAGGTATGAAGTTAAAGCTATGTGAGTGTTAGTGTTATTCTAATTTCTAATTCTCAAAATAAACTAGACAATCCTAGTTTTGCTCTCTATAAATAGAAAGCTCTCAGGCATGCAGAGAAGTTATTCACAGCAATAAAATCATTAATAGCAGTCTAAATTTGGGCTCAGTCTATTAAATATTATAGTTTTAAACCATTTCTCTGTTAGTCTCACTGGCCAGCATACCATATATTCTCACCTTTTCAACCCATTATCTTGCCACTGTCACTCTGGGGCCTGCATTTTGAACAGCCAGGAACGGTGCCCTGCAAGCTGATGTGTCCTGTGATCCTTCTAAAATTAAACACACAGTTGCTAGATAAATTAAGGTCTGACCTCGTACAACTGTAACCTGAGCAGACTCAACCCCCAGGAAAGCATTACACATGACTTCTTTAAAATCTCCTCCAATGTAACACAAGGTCTGCGTGGTATCAGAAGATCGTCTGTGTCCTTATTAGTTCAACAATGCTCATTAAAAAATAAAGGATTTGCCAACTTAGTTTGAAGGGCTACAATAACACAATCTGGTAAGATATTTACAAGAAATAAAACAAACCTGAGAGGCTTTAACCCGTTAACTAGTTACATCACCAAGCACTAACCTCTTGCTCTGAGGCTGATACGATGCAAAGCTTTATCGATTGACAGCCAATTAGAGTACTTATTTGACTAGATTGCTTTATAGATTGACAGCCAGTTAGACTACTTACCTGATGAGATATAATAACTTGAAATTGGACAAAGAAGCAGGAGCCACAGCACTACTGACAGCAGTGATGCAAAAGCAGAATAACCCAAGAGTAACATCAAGAATTGCAGTAGCCAGCAAGTCAAATCACAGGCATAGGGCATGTATCCCTGATACAGGATCACAGAATCATTAAGGTTGGAAGACACCTCAAAGATCATCAAGTCCAACCACAGCTATCACTACCATACCACTAAACCATGACCCTAAGGAGAGCATCTAAATGTTTCTTAAACACCTCCAGGGACAGTTACTCTACCACCTCCCTGGGAGCCTGGGCCAAGACTTAACAACTCTTTCAGTAATTCTGCAGTTAATTAGTTACTTTTAACATGATTTCCTAGTCAAACCAAGTTGATAGGTTAAATTCATAGAAGGTATATGAATGCTTCTGCTTAATAACAGATTCCAGAATATTGATGAACATTCTCTGAGATACAAAAAATTACCAGCTTCAGGAAGACTTGACTGATAAATGCATACACATAACAATCCTTTAATATCATAATTTTGCTAAAAATATATAGTATTCTACTTTTTTATAAGCTTCTGCTTTATTTCTAAATTAGACTCTATTCCCAGCCATAAAAATGCTGTGACACACTCTATCAGTTATCAATCAGAAGACATTTATTTTTTACATCTTGCAGAAAACTAGAATTCACGTACTAGAAACTTCTGCAAACCCTCAACAAATAAATGTTTCATGGAAGAATGACAGAAGTTGACACATTCAAATCACATCTACTATACCAAAAATCTCACTTTGAGTGGACATGAACAGCTTTATTTCCAAGTCCTCGTCACACAGGACTGTTCTCAGCAGCAACCAAACATACTTCTGAAGCTTTAAGGCTTGACACAGTTTACCCCATGAAAGGGAGCTTTGAAATCAGTTCTGAAGCTTGGGCTCAGCTTTGACTCCACAAAACATTCTGGGAAACAAAACTAATCAAAAACTATGAACCTGAGTTCCGAGAACTCAGTACTGGCAGTTAGTTAGCTATAACTTGCCAAAAATCAGCTGTTTTCAAGTACTGTCACCAGCCATACAGACCACATCAACCAAATGTGTATTGTTTACTAGAAATGTGCAGAAAATCTAAATGCAAGGTACAGCACTTAAGATGTGTTTGATGCACATCTAGTAACAAGCCTTTCAACTAAGTGTTCCTCATTTAGAATCTTCCAAGTTCTGCAAATTGATCACAAGCTGTCTTTAGTAATTGCTTGTAGATAGGCTGCCCAGGAAGGTGGTAGAGTCAGCATCCCTAGAGGGGTTTAAGAAATATTTAGATGCTCTACGTAGGGACCTGGTTTAGTAGTATGGTAGTGATAGGAATGGTTGGACTTGATGATCTTAGAGGCCTCTTCCAACCTTTGTGATTCTGTAGAAAACTCCACTAACAGGAAACATGTTTGTATGTAAAAGAGAATATTCAAATCTATATGTCTTGTAACTGCAGTGGAGCTATGATTTGTAGTACACTGCTCTAGCACACCAAGACAAACAAAAAGCAAAACGCCAAAAACTTGGAGTTCTGGAGCTCCAAAACTTGGGCTGCCTTCAGATCTGGCTCCTGAGTGAACACTGCAGATCAAAAATAGTGTGACCAGTAGGAGCAGAGAAGTGATCATCCTCCTGTACTCAGGGCTGGTGAGGCCACACCTAGAGTACTGTGCTCAGTTTTGGGCACCTCACTACAAGAAGGACACAGAGGCATTGGAGTGTGTCCAGAGAAGGGCAAGGAGTCTAGTGAGGACCCTGGAGCACAAGTCTTATGAGGAGAAGCTGAGGGAACTGGGGTTGTTTAGTCTGGAGAAGAGGAGACTCAGGGGAGACCTTCTCTCTCTATACAACTGCCTGAAAGGAGGTTGGAGTGAGCTGGGGGATAAGTCTCTTCTCCAGGGTTACCAGTGAGAGGACAAGAGGAAATGGCTTCAAGTTGCAGCAGGGGAGGCTTAGATTAGATATAAGAAGGAATTTCTTTACTGAAAGGGTTGTTAAGTCATGGAACAGGCTGGCCAGGGAGGTGCTGGAGTCACCATCCCTGGAGGTGTTTAAGAAACATTTAGATGCTCTCCTTAGCGTCATGGTTTAGTGGTATGGTAGTGATAGGTATGGTTGGACTTCATGATCTTAGACGTCTCTTCCAACCTTAATTATGCTGTGATTCTGTTTCGGGGACAAGGACCTGAGCCTGGCAGCGTAGCCCCACACAGACACAAGCCCCACGGGCGAGGCCTGGCTCCCCCCGCCCAGGCCTAGAGCAGCCGCTCGCGCATGCCCTCGCTGCGGCTCCACAGCGGCCGCCTTCCCGCCCGGCCAGGCTGTCTGCGGAGGCGGAGACCCCGGCGGGCCGAGACGAGCCCCGGTCTGAACACAGAGTGGCGGCGACCACCAGGCAGTGTAGTATCCAAGAGATAGCAGCGAAACAACTGAAACAAATAAAAGAAATTCAGCAGCAATTTTGTCACTGTGAAGCAGATATTCTTTATCGCAGCGCTGGGCACACGGTCACGCGAGTTTTTTACAAGTTCATTAGGCAGATAACACAAAGAACAAAAGAACTTCATTAACTTTTATTAACATGAAACATCCCTACCAAAGACACGAACTTAGTTCACGGCCTATGCTGCCATCTACCGTTCTTTTACATGTGTTACAGTCTATTTGCTGGCCGTTTATTGTCTGTGGTGCTTGTTCTATAGTCTTCATCACTTGCCCGCTAGTTAACACACAATCATAGAATCCTAGAATGGTTAGGGTTGGAAGGGACCTCTGGAGCTCATCTAGTCCAACCCCCCTGCAGTGGCCAGGGACATCCCCAACTAGATCAGGTTGCTCAGAGCCCTGGCAAGCCTCACCTGGAATGCCTCCAGGGATGGGAACTCAACCACATCCCTGGGCAACCTGTGCCAGTGTTCCACCACCCTCGTGGGGAGGNCTGGACCAAGACTTAACAACCCTTTCAGTAAAGAAATTTCTCCTTAGATCTAATCTAAACCTCTCCTGCTGCAACTTGAAGCCATTTTCTCTCATCGTCTCACTGTTAACCCTGAACAAGAGACCTACCCCTACCCTTGCTACAACCTCCTCTCAGGAAGTTGTAGAGAGAGATAAGGTCTCCCCTGAGTCTCCTCCAGACTAAACAACCCCAGTTCCCTCAGCTTCTTCTCATAAAATTTGTGGTCCAGACCCCTCACTAGCCTTGTTGCCCTTCTCTGGACACACTCCAATGACTCTGTGTCCTTCTTAGACTGAGGGGCCCAAAACTGAACACAGTAACCTTTCTTCCTTGCACAGATTCAATTTCAAGTTGGTGCATTGCCAGATCCCCTAGCTGCTTCTAGCTCGTCTTCGGCCCTTTAGTTCTTCCTTATCATCATATTCCTCCATACAATCTACTGGTTTAGCAAATCTTGAAGGTTATCTGTTTAGTACAATGCTTGAGCACAGCTGCGTTAGCATAAGTTACAAAATGTAACATACACAAACGCTTCATTGAACATTCTTTTGTCTGTTGCTAACCCCTAACCTTTCAAAGACATCTTTTCAAGAAAAAAAAAAAAGGAAAATGTTCAGATCCTGCTCCTCCAGGAAAGGAGCCAGCTCTGATTCTTGGGGCTAGTCCTCACTTTCCCTAGCAAAGCCTTTCACAGGCCAAGGAAATCTGGGGCTCCCACTTTTGGTTTGGTCCCTAATGCCTTTCCCTCCACATGTTCTCTGTTTGCACTCAGTAGAGCACCAGGATCATGTTGCTATGAACATTACCACAATTCTGGACAATCTCTTGACTTGTTTGTTATTACCATCCCTTGATTTTGTGATAGTATCTCTTTTCTTTGAGAATTTGCATCTGAAAGATGCAGATTCACCTGAAGATACCAATGTTTCCATTCTTTCATGAAGTAAATTTTCTGAAAAATCAGAAACTGTCATGTTTGTCAGCTTAGTTCCAAACCCAAGGAATGAAATATGGGAATAGCAGCAATTTTGCGTTCATTTTAACATCTAAATAAATAGTATTTTCCATTAAATATTAAGGTAGTTTTATATAGGTTCTTCATTTCACTTCTTTTAAATAGTGGCTAAAACTGTCATTTTACTGGTACTCCTAAAATTACTAATGGCACTGATACTTGTTTGCTAATTCATAACACACCTCACAGTGAGGCTGCACTGTAGTCCTTGCTTCAGATTAGCAGGAAGATGTCAGTGCTTACCTGAAGAGTCAGAAGCTATCAGCATCTAACTAGTTTTGACTATCATAGCCTGCATGGCAGCCACAACATAGTCCAAGATTCAACCTAGGTCACCATGGCTGGCGTTCACAACTGATGTGTTGGTTAAGTCACTGCAGTAACAATACCTGTTTGAAATAATAACACAAGCTTACTTTAGATTGTTTTGTGGGCTCAATGCATCTTCCAGGTCTTTGTGCACTTCATTTCCTCTCAACCCTGTTTTACTTATGGGATGCTGAGACCTCACAGGGTTGGGGAAAGAAGTCTGCAAGATTGTAAAGCACTCTAATTTCTGTTTTGAATGCTGTTTGCTGGCAGCTGGACAGAGATGGAGCTGGCTGGCATTCCTGGGGCTCAAACACACAGTCCGGTCTCGGATCCATCCCTCCTCCCCAGAGTGAGGCCAGAAGAAGGAATGTATATAGTTGTAGCTGACCCTGCAGAAGCAATGCTGGAAAGATCTTTTAACTGTCAGTGGTGTGTAAGTGCCCAGTGATAAGGGGTAGATGTTCATCAGAGTAACAAGAGTGAAATTATTTAAGAATCTACAAAAATAATCCTATCATTTTGTTGCTTTAAAACTCATTGTTTAAAAGTGATTGGTGATTCTGTGAAAGGTTTCTGGCATGTACATTATTAAGGGGCTAAATACTTACTTAGATTGATAAAAAAATAAGGCACCCATTTAAAAGATACAAGGGCTTTAAGAAGTCTGCCTTTAGTCTTATTACCTATCCATTTAATTTTGTGGGGGAAATTTGAACTTTTTAGTTTGATGGAAGATTAAATACTCATTGGTATTCAAAACCAAACAATGATCAGAACAGCCCAGGGAAACTATACAGAAATTACTTCCCAGTTGATAGAAACATGGGGGTTCCCTTTTGATGAGCAAATATCCTTGGGTTTGACATGTCATTTTACACAGGAAAAATAAAGATTTAACCAAAGCAGTTTCACTGTATAAGATGCATTTATTGCTGTTCTGCATTAAACTTGAGGGGAAAAAAACTGTGATTTAATCAGCTAGTTAAACATACAGAACTACTCAATCTAGTCTTACTCTGGCATCACAGGTTATTTGATTTACAAGGCAATTCCCAATATTGCTTCAGATTTTTAGTGCACAGAATTCAATTTGAAGACATGAACCAAGAGTATTTTGAGCCTCATTGTGTTGACCTTGCACTGTGGCCTCCTGGAGAACTCTTTGTGGCTTTTGCCCTAAGCACTAGCTACAAGGTTTAGAAGATTCTAACAGAACTTATGACACAAGGCTCCAACAGATTCCATCCAGTTCTGTGTTACCTCCTATTTTTTGAATACCAACACTGTCAGTTATACCATATCAACTTAATCTCACAAAAAGTTTAAGCTGGCCCTACTTAACAGAGAAATTTCCAGAGAAAGCAGTGTTTTCTCACAGCTGATACAAGCTAAAGAATAAGGCCACTTTCACTTGGTCTGTTTCTTCCAAGATGAAGGAAACATTGTTATGTTTAAATATCAAATACTGCATAACCCGAACTAGAATGCTTTCCCTAACATCTCCCTGTAAGAATAAATTGCCTTAGCTCACAGCAGACGTAAGATAGGTGGCAAAGGCACACACTTGTGTACCCTGCAGCAACTCTCGCCAGACAGCAAGCTGCTTTCTAGCAGGTTCCTTGCAACAGCAGATTTACTCCTGATGTTAGAGCTAAAAGAGGAAGCTATTCCATGATGCATGTTTACCATCTGACTAACCACTAGGGCTGAACACCCACAGCTAGAATTGATGGTTAAGCAGCAGGATAAAAAGTGAAGCAAGTCAGCCACAGTCCTGCTGCTCAACGTGCCAAGTCTCTTCTACAGAGTTAACAGGATCTTCAAGTGAAGGACAACTCCTTCCAAGTTGCTTTTTAATATCACACATACCATTTATTGTATTTACTTCTGTTCTTCCCCTAATAAAAATAGCTTCTTTTGTGCTTCTCAGGGCGTATCTGTGTTACACTATCACGTCTGCTTCCTCTGCTGATCACTCAGTGATGATGAGGGACTACAAAATAAATTCCTGGAGCACTTAGTGTTAGAATAACCAAATCTCTTTAATACAAAGTGATGCTGCCATTAAAAAGGCAGAGGATAAAATAACCCTAAAGCTCTTTATTAACTTACCACTAAAATCTACAGTATTTCACAAAGGTTACGCACCCACAGCAACATTATTCCGGAACAGTACAACATTATTCAGGAGCTGTTTGTTACCCACAGATGCAATTTATTCGCCAGTTGATCTACAAGGTATTTTTTTACCACAGGCAAACTAAATACTGTGCTTTTAAGAAACCTGCATAGAAAGGATTTGATGTTTCTTTTATTTTGGACATATTTACAAAAAGAGATTTCTATGTGTGTTAGCAATAAATAATCCCAATATTCCAAATGTCAATGCTCATGCACACACTGACAAGATGGTTGCATGCTTTAAAAATAGTATTTACAGTACAGTCTCCTTCATAGCCCTCTCCCTAATAATATCAGAAAGTGCATTTTCCTCCAGATTCTTTCTCCTTTCCTTTTGTTTCCATTCAGTCTTGCTTCTGAGGGATACAGCCTTCCATCTCAACAACTTCTGGCCAACCTTCATATTTGTTTGTGTCCTTGTTGTTCTTTATATGCTAGAAATAGAAAATATCAATCTACCATTAATGCAAAGGCATTTATTCTTTTGCTTTAACCTACAGCTTTAAAAGACATTTTATTGAGTTATTTTCAGGCCAGGGACAAAAAGATCACTGTTAGCCTCTTGTGCTTTGTACCAAGTATAACAAGATCTCAGTGTTCAGCACAATGTCATTTCCTCAGGCAAGTGTATGCTAAAAACAGTTAAAAGCCATACTGGGAAAAGTTTTTTAACATTTATTATGGTTATGTACTAGTTCCCATTCCCTTACAAAGCTGTCAACACAGAACAGGCCTTCCTTACTCTCCTAGTACAAAGCTCCCTTGACCAGGAATTCAAGGCAACAATGAGGCATGTTGAGTTGTAGCAGATGAAGTAGGCAAGCTTCAATAATTTCTGACAGAAAAGCAAAGCAAACTGCAGGGAAGACCAACACTTCAAGCATCACTCATCTGTTGGAGGTCTACCATTTTTAGTGCATCTAAAAGAAAAGCCTTAGGCAGTAAATTTTGAATTCTTCAGTTTAATTGAACTCAATAAAAGAAATGAACTAGTTATTCGGATAAGACGATCTACCTTATATCAGATTTTTCTCGTATTTGTGAATCACCAAAGTATGGGGTTTGTATATTTAAAAGGAAGAGGTTAGTCAGGGGCTATGACTTCATTCATCTAAGCTGTTAAATTCAAGTAAGTTATAGAATCACAGACCTGTTCAAATGGACTTTTAGTCTTAATTCCTTTTCCACCACAGAAGACCCAGTTGTCTCTAAAGCCAAGGTTAGTAATAGACGTGCTTCCTAATTCAGCGATGAGTTTCCGTGCTTCCTCATTAAGCCTGGAACAAAACAGAGGTCAGTATGTGAATAAAACACATGCCCTCGGAGGGATTTCATTGTTCAATAAACCATTCAACTTTAATCTGATCAAATATAGTTCAAGTCAGTCACTAACGGACAAAGTCTATCTTTTCAAATCAGATCAGGCTAGTTCTGAAATCACCTGATCTGACTGAGCACTGTTCTTGAGTACTACAGTCCCAAGGAACCAGCACACAAACCTGTCAGGACACCAACCAAAGCCATGAACCCTCTCCTGTGAGAACTTAAGCATGTATCTCAAGTCATGTTAGCAACTCTCCAAGCAACTAAAAAAAAGCCAACCTTTGGTCACATTCTCACAGTATCCCAGTATGTCAGGGGTTGGAAGGGCCCTAGAAAGATCATCTAGTGCAACCCCCCTGCCAGAGCAGGATCACCTAGACCAGCTCACACAGCAATGTGTCCAGGCAGCTCTGCAATGGCTCCAGACAAGGAGACTCCACAGCCTCCTGGGCAGGTCCTCAAACAATGTTGAAGTATACATAAAGTAAAATATAGTTTAGATTAGAAGAATAACCTAAATAAATGAAAAATTCTTGTCTGCTTAGGTCAATTAATTCACAATTCAGAATGCTGAAATTATAGTTTAAAATCTGTCATCTCAGAACAAAACTTTATCTATAGTGATCATGTGATAAACAATGCACTTTTCTTCAGTATGAAACAGCATTTAAAAGTTACAGTAATATTTACTACAGAAATCAAGGACATACTTGGTTGCACCATCATCGTATGTTCCCATCAACACTATCGTGCCATCCTGGATGGACTTCAGGAATTCAATGAACGGTGCCACATCTGGACAGAGTGAGAACACGAAACTGCTTAATAACAAGCAACCATTCAATATTTAAACACGGAATCACACAGAATCATGAAGACTGGAACAGACCTCTAAGATCATCAAGTCCAACCATACCTATCACTACCATACCACTGAACTATGACCCTAAGGAGAGCATCTAAATGTTTCTTAAACACCTCCAGGGATAGTGACTCCAGCACCTCCCTGGGCAGCCTGGACCAAGAATTAACAACCCTTTCAGTAAAGAGATTTCTCCCTAGATCTAATCTAAACCTCCCCTGCTGCAACTTGAAGCCATTTCCTCTTGTCCTCTCACTGGTAACCCTGGAAGAGAGACCTAACCCTGGAAGAGAGACCTAACCCATCTTTGCTACAACCTCAGGGAGTTGTAGAGAGAGATAAGGTCCCCCCTGAGCCTCCTCTTTTCCAGACTAAACAACCCCAGTTCCCTCAGCTGCTCCTCATAAGGTTTGTGCTCCAGAGCCCTCACTAGCTTCATTGCCCTTCTCTGGACACACTCCAATGCCTCTGTGTTCTTCCCATAATGAAGAGCCCAGATAAGATAACCACACTTACCTCCTCCCCACATGTCAAAGAATTTAGTGTCTAATGGTTCTCCTGTTTTACCTAGAAAAAAAGAAATACTTGGTATCAAACATAGCCAGAATTATTTTATAGACAACATGCCCAAATCCTTTTAGTGACTCATTCAAAGGAAGTGCTGCAGAATACACTGTATCAATCAATTGCTAAGGTAACTCATCTCTTTCATGAAGATTGCCCCTCAACCAGCATAGCAGTTTGTGCAAAGGTGCAGAAAAAGGTAAAATTAAAGATGCAAACTTCTGATTTTACTTCAAGTGGAATACAGAGCCACAAAAAGCCCACAGCCTCTAAAACCAATATATTTCACTTCTAGTTATTTTGGTTTTGAACAGATTGAAACAATTTAGGAAGGCAAAACAGGATTAGGTGAGCATTGTTCAAGTCATTTTTCAGATGATGTGAACCTGAGTACAATTAAACAATAAACTGAATTTATCATGTAGTGAAATAACAAGGATTGCTATCTCAGTGCTCCAAGGAATTGCTTCCTACACATTTAGGACCATACTACCAATACTGACATTCAGTTCATCTTTCAAGATGACACAAAGGTAAATTTGTTTGTTTATAACCAAAGCTAAGAATACTGAACACAATTGCATAACATGAATCTATACAATCCATAGACATGATCTATAGACATGGACTAATCAAATACACTGATTTCAAGCTGGGAAATGACAAGCTGGTCTTTCCATGTAGTAACAGAATTGTTAAACAAGTTTCACTGAAGAGAGTAACAGAAGAGTATAGCCTGCAAAGTTTTATTATAGGTGCAGTAGGAATTTATCTGATGATAAATGGGACACCTCCCACTAGATCAGCTTGCTCCCAGCCCCAGCCAGCCTGGCCTTCAAAACTGCCAGGGATGGAGCTGCCACCAGCTCTCTGGGCAACCTGTGCCAGTGTCTCACCACACTCATGGGGAAGAACTTCTTCCTAATGTCTAATCTAAATCTCCCCTCCTCTCCCCCTAGTCCTAGCACTACCTGACATCCTAAAAAGTCCATCACCAGCTTTCTTGTAGGCCCCCTGCAGATACTGGAATGCCACAAGGTGGTCTCCTCAGAGCCTTCTCTTCTCCAGGCTGAAGAGACCCAGCTCTCTCAGCCTGTCCTCATAGGAGAGGTGCTCCAGCCTCTCCTCTGTAGAAAGTAATGTCACTTACCATTGACCAAGGCCACATTGATTCCTCTGCCAACGTTATTTTTAACTCCACTCATTAAACTGAAACAAAAAAAAAATCTGATTAACAGGATAATTTTCTGATATGAAAAAATTCCACTTTTTAAGTAGGAGTAATCAAATTTTGAGAGAGGTATTTGAAAGACCACATGTTCATGAGAGCTTACATGAAGCAAAAATCTTCTTGAACTAATCTGTGTGCTTTTATGGCACCACTGAATTGAGAACAATTGATCAAATATCCCCATTTGTGCCCATATCATTTATTCACTTCATTATCTTGTTTCAAAGTATGTGTGTATTAAAAGTGTCACCAAAAATAAAGTGCTATTATTTAAGGAAATTCCTTGCAGTTAAAGAGCCTGAAACAAATACAAATGAGCTTAGCACAGGCATGCAACCAATGTTTTTTGTAAGCACATGATGAACAAAAATGTGTTAATGAGTTTAAAAGCTCACTGAACAGAGGCATTTAAAACTAATATTCCAGCACCACAGTAAGCAACCAGAAAAAGTTAAGGTAGTCAGCTACTTGTACCTATAATAGGAAAACTAAATCCAAGAAAAATAGTTAATACACTGATGTGACTTTAAAGAAAAGTTGAATGTAATCTTGAAGTACAGTTACCCATCCCAATGAAACCATCACTATCTATAACAGCAATCACTTGGCCATGCTCAAGAGTGTCAAAGGAGCTGGAAAGAAATGCCAAAAGGAACATCAGGACTGTTAGCTAGGATGTTGTGCTGCCTTGAGCCACGGTGAGTGTACTATTCCAGTGAAAGGAAGCTCCAGGACCTCCTGATCACTTTTCATTGGCACTATATAAAGATCTCTGTTCTGCCTCCAGGTCTCAAACATCCCAACATTAAAGATTTTGAAGGTAGAACTAAAAGAGCTAAACATACAGAATAAGAAATAGGAGTAAGGGTTGAAACATTACATAAATTAAGCTAATGAAGAAGTCTTCAGCTGAAATGCAAGCAAGCATCTCAGTGTATGTATGGCTAGGCTTCGTGAACGAANGTAAGCATATAGGAGCAGGTATCTCATGAATTACAAACACATTCTAACAGATGCTTTAATTCCAACCTGATCAGGATTTCTCTAAACTCCTTGGCTTGCTGTAGGAAGGGGCTGCAGATGTGTACAACCCTGTTATGTTCAAGGTTTTTTCCACATTTCTTCTATGACAAAATGATTTTCACGTGGTGGCCGAACATCCATTCTAAGCAATGTTTCAGAAGAAACACATCCTTAAACACACATACAACTAGAACATCAGCTTTCTCATTCTAACTTATTAGTGACAGGCTAGAAACAATAAATGGCCATTTCCTCTCATCCTCTCACTGTTAACCTGGGAGAAGAGACCTACCCCAATCTCACTCCAACCTCCTTTCAGGTAGGTGTAGAGAGAGATAAGGTCTCCCCTGCGTCTCCTCCAGACTAAACAAACCCCAATTTTCTCAGCCACCTGGCAGGTTTTAGTCAGTAAGTGCCAATGGTGAGCTCAGGCTCACTTCACATGTGCTCCCCAACCACATATCATGTTTTGTTGCAAACATACTCCTACAAGTGAGCAAACTTGAGCTAAGCCAGCTTCACAGAAGAAAGGCTTGAATGTGAATGCTGCTTGTGTTCCTACTAATAGAGCAAAGCAAAGAATTTGCACGCCTTCAGCTGTCTGGGAAAAAAGCTCCCATTTCAACATAGCTAATTCTTAATTGCTAGGGTCATTGCTGAAAATACAGTCTTTAAGATCATTTAAGACTAATCTCAAGAGTTACTTCAGAGACTGAAGTGATGAAAAATGTAAACCAATGCTTTTTATTCTCTTATAGACTAATTATCCCATTTACTATGTTACATTGGGTTATGTAGTTCATAGTGAAGTTGCCATTTACTCTGCAATTCATTAGCACTAACCACTGCACATGCTATTTTTAACCACTCTGCTGGCAGAGCACGGGCTGGAAGAGTTTAAATGCAAATGTAAGGCAAAAGCTTGTAAGTATGTCTGATATTAAAACACCTTCTGACAATGCTAAGGTCATGTCTCTTCTGACAAGTGACACGCAAAGTTGAGTGGATAGATGACACTGTGCAAGGAGCTGCACACTCCGGGTGACAACAAGCAGAAACAACCTAAGAGCAACTAAGAGTCTAAAAGTAAAGATTAATATTGCTATTATGGGGATTACTGAAAGGTATTCAGTTAAACACTACACATAATATTATTGATAATACTGAATTAATAATACAATTGTTAGAAATACAGGACTTCAACTCAAAACCAAACCGTTTCAAGCATTTCCTCACTTCTCAACTCAAAACCAAACTGTTTCAAGCATTTCCTCATTTCACATTGTTTATTATTAACTTCAGTTACCATGAGCAAAACAAACCTATGAAGAATCATTTGAACTCCTGATTTTGTGTGCAAAGTGATCCAGGACAGCATTTGAGAGAGATACTCAGCCACAACACGTAAAAACACTTACATATTATCTTCTACACAAATTTTAGGTCCAACTACATTTGCTGCTCCACTTGCCATTTTGAACGCAAAATGCTTTTCAGGACAAGCCTTAGAGATCCCACATTTGTATCTTGGAGGTTTTGTAGCTTTCAAAAGGAAATAAAACAGGATTTGAGAGACAACACCACAGGCAGGCTAACAAAAATATCAGTTTTCTGAAGGAATTAAAGGAAAAGAGCGAAGACAAACAGTATCTCATCTGCAGTTTCACAGCAGCTTAAAATACTCTAGGTTGCTGCAGTATCTCATTATTCTACTACTTATTTGCACTCTGCTGCTTGCTCTGGCAGAGTCATCAAAAGCCACAAGACAAACTACAAGTGAAATGCTGGCAAGAAATAGACTAACAAAAACTGAGGAAAATCAGCTTCTGACTGTATTTAAAGTGTAATTAAGACTTTCTTAATGCTGACAGTTCAACATCCTGTTATTAGCGAAAGCAACTCACAGCAGCAATGCATGCATAGGAATACTCACAGTGTGCAGCTGCATCCAGTGCTGATCTAGCTAAAATACAGAGATTTACAAGACATTAGTATTAAAGTGTCACCTGTTGTAAAATATCCTATTAATTTAAGACCTTTCTGAACCCCTATAAAAAGAGGTTGGTTGAAACAAAGTATCAAATACATCTGAACATTATGTTCCAATAAAAATGTTAACCTTTACATGGTAGAAGAATGAAAGTGATTAGGAACCATATTTAGAAGCACTGCCTTAATGGATGATCTTCTCATTAACATAAAAGATCCATGGAGATACAAAGCCCCCTGGAATTTATGGAGGTGTAGGCACTACAGAGAAAAGGATTCCCTTCTTACAGCTTCACCAGGATGGGGCTCCTTTTATCTAACACTGGAAGCCTGCAACTCAGCTGTATTTGAGCCCAGCCATTCGTGACTCCCTTCACTGGGACAGGAAAAGACACAAATGACCTCATCATATCACAGAATTATTAAGGTTGGAAGAGACCTCTAAGATCAGCAAGTCCAAACACACCTATCACTAACGTACCACTGAACCATGTCCCTAAGCACCACACCTGTTTCTTAAACACCTCCAGGGACAGTGACTCCACCACCTCCCTGGGCAGTCTATTCCAAGACTTAACAATCCTAATTATCATGGATATATTTACAGCAGATCTGTAAATATTAATGACACCCAGCTCTGGTGAGTGTTTCAGATGTTGGCTCACACTGTAGTATTCTAGAGTCAAATAACATGAAACCTACCCAGGTACCTAAAAATGTGGGGGTTTGTCATGAAAAGCAGACTCTGAGTTTTAAGTCACCTCAACTGCTAATACTTTACTGTGTAGAACCTAGGCACATCTGAAAGGGTTTGGTTAGCACACACTCAACTGTACCTTTGCAAGCAAAAAAGCTCACCCAAAACATCCGTTTTGAACTGCTGAAGAAGCAGAAAGGTAGAGGGTATATCTACAGAAAATTGCCTAGTTTACAACTCCAGACTAAGCAGAAAAAGCACACTTTGCAGGCACAAGAATCAAACTGATTTAGAGTAGGTTCAATACTGCATTCAGAAAATGACTTAATACACATATTGTATATGTAAAATACATATGTAAAATAACAACTACAGACATTAAAAATAAACACAGAATTCTTAAGTGTTAAGAGCCTAAGTCAAGCTTAAAGCAAAATGAATATGATAGTTTTGATTATGGTTCAAGTAAATAGTAACAGCTTCTTGAAGAAAACAAAGTCATCACTTACCAAATATGTGTCCTAAGTTTGCATCCATTTTTATTTCAAACACTTGGGTTATGACATAAAATGTGAACAAAAATATTGCTACCACCACTACCAACTTTGCAGCACCTGTTCAGAAGCAGACAGAAATGTCAAAAAATTATCTGCACATGGTAACATTACATTTACCAAAATGAATTATATGAGAAATGCGTATCAGATTACATTAAGGGGAACTCAGAAAGATGATGATCATTTGTGGACTCCCTAAAAAAGAATAACCTGCAAAAATGGACATTATAATGTAGGATGCAACTGAGCCAGTCCACCAGGTTACTATATCAAATAAATATCCTGCTCTGAGCTTTCTCCAGCTTCATGCTTGCCTCACACCATAGCACACCAACTCAGCTCAGCAGTCAGGAGAAACCACAGAATTCTCCATGAAAATCCAGCTTGACAAGCTGAACTAAGCTGATCTAACTGGCTGCTGTCCAAAAAGGAAATTCCCACCTCGTCCCATCCCACCTCGCTGTTCTTAGCCATGTGTGCCTGTCTCCTCACTGGCTGCAAATACTCTTCCTCGCCTCCTCTCCCCCACCCAAAACTGAGCTATCTCTATTTTAATGTATGGCCAAAACTGAGTGATTAAGGGGCTGTTCATACACTGTAGCTTGGCTGCTTTGGTCAGTCAGGTCTGACCAAAGCACCTATACTTCCTTTTCAACAAATTTAAATTACTGACCTTCAAAAACTGAGCTTGAACACTCAAAAGAGCTAATTTAACAGGTAATAAAAAGCAGTACCTCTCCCTTCCCCCCTTTTAACATGTTGAAGCCTCAGGTAACTGGAGGTTTTACAAGTTAAACAGTGCAAGCTCCAGTGCAGAGTCTTCAAACCACTTCCTGGGAGAAAAGCTGGAAGTACATCACCACAGCAATTTCCATTTGCCATGGAAACTGGGCTGTGTGGGGTACTGCCATGAATCCCTCATTCTTTAGTGTCATTTTCAATACATTTTTACAGAATACTCCATTCCTAGATTACTATATAATAATGACTGAGAGTATAAGCTAGGTGAGGAGGCATCTAGTAAATATCCTGCCTTCCTGTCTCATCCCAGGAAGTCAAACTGCTGGGATGAAGCAATCTTATGGCATCCTTCAGTTTCTCAAACTGCCAACAGAGTAAATCCTTCAGGAAAAAAAACCCTGAAATTATGTACTTCTGCAGATCTCAGACTGTTGCTGTGATAAAGAGGTCAAGGATATCAAGAAGAGATTTTTCAAGTATGTTGGAAGCAAAAGGAAGTCTAGAGGTTGTGTGGGCCCTTTGAGGAATGAAATGGGTGCACTGGTGACTGAGGATACAGAGAAGGTGGAATTACTCAATGCCACCTTTGCCTCAGTCTTCACTGCTAACACCAACTACCAGCACTCCCAGAACTTTAAAACTATGGAGGAAGATGGGAGGAAGGTAATTTTGACCTCAGTTGATAAGATTTGGGTCAGAGATCAGTTGAGCAAACTGGACACCCGCAAGTCCATGGGTTCGGATGGGATGCACCAGAGAGTACTGAGGGAAATGGCAGAGGTCATTGCTAGGCCACTCTCCATAATCTTTGAGAGGTCCTGCAGAATGGGAGAGGTGCCTGAGGCCTGGAGGAAGGCCAATGTTATCCCAGTCTTCAAAAAGGGCAAGAAAGATGACCCAAGTAACTCTAGGCCAGTCAGCCTCACCTCCATCCCTGGAAAGGTGATGGAACAGCTTGTTCTTGCCACCATCTCCAATCATTTGGAGGAAAGGAGGCTTATCACGAGTAATCAACATGGATCTTATAAGGGGAAGTCCTGCTTAACTAATCTGATAGCCTTTTATGGCATATCTAGATGGATAGATGAGGGGAAGGCAGTGTATGTGTTTTTTCTTGACTTTAGCAAACCTTTCGATACTGTCTCCCATGGTATCCTCATTGCCAAACTTAAGAAGTGTGGGTTGGGAGACTGTGTTGTGAGATGGATTGGGAAGTGGCTGAAGGACAGAGCCCGGAGAGTTGTGGTTGGTGGAGCAGAGTCTAACTGGAGGCCTGTGACTAGTGGTGTGCCCCAGGGGTCAGTGCTGGGTACAGTAATGTTCAATATATTCATCAATGATTTGGATGAAGGGGTAGAGTGTTCCCTCAGCAGGTTTGCAGATGATCCCAGGAGCTGTGCTGCCATCCAGTGTGACCTGGACAGGCTAGAGACATGGGCAGGGAGAAACTTAATGCAGTTTAACAAGGGTAAATGTAAAGTACTGCATCTGGGAAAGAACAACCCCATGGATCAGTACAGACTGGGAACTGATCTGTTGGAAAACAGCCCTGGGGAAAAAGATCTAGGAGTCCTGGTGGCTAGGAGGATGATCATGAGCCAGCAATGTGCCCTTGTGCCCAAGGAGGCCAATGGCATCCTAGGATGCATTAAGAGGAGCGTGGCCTGCAGATCCAGAGAGGTTATTCTTCCCCTCTGCTCTGCCCTGGTTAGGCCTCACCTGGAATACTGTGTCCAGTTGTGGGCCCCTCAGCTCCAGAAGGCTAGGGAGCTGCTGGAGAGAGTCCAGCACAGGGCCACCAAGATCATGAAAGGAGTGGAGCATCTGTCCTATGAGGACAGCTGAGAGAGCTGGGTCTCTTCAGCCTGGACAAGAGGAGACTGAGAGGAGACCTCAGGAATGTTTACAAATATGTTAAGGGTGAATGTCAGGAGGAGAGAGCCAGGCTCTTCTCAATGGCATCCAATGTTAGGACAAGAGGGAATGGGAGCAAATTGGACCACAGGAGGTTTAGTATTAACACGAGGAGGAACTTCTTTCCAGTAAGGGTGACGGAGCACTGGAACAGGTTGCTGTGTGACCTGGTCTA
Source organism: Bucco capensis (assembly GCA_013396975.1). Classification (NCBI taxonomy): domain Eukaryota; kingdom Metazoa; phylum Chordata; class Aves; order Piciformes; family Bucconidae; genus Bucco; species Bucco capensis. Next base: position 99,852 of record VWZO01017507.1, read on the forward strand.
GGTGATCCTGCTCTGGCAGGGGGGTTGCACTAGATGATCTTTCTAGGGCCCTTACAACCCCTGACATACTGGGATACTGTGATAAGCTGCTCAGAAAACCTTAAAATAATACAGATTACCCAGTCTTCATAAGGATAAAAGATGTTGATCAATCCTTCCAAAAGGCTAGAAAAAGATAAGGGGATAGAAGAAGAAAGGAAAGATGAAGAAACAGACTCAACTTTTATTGCATTTGAAGAGAACTGAACCACATGATCCCACATGGGATCCTTATGAAGACAGGCTGAGACAGTAGAGATTATTCAGTCTGGAGACCTGTGACCTTCCAGTATCTGAAGAGGGCCTACAAGAGAGCCACTGAGGGACTTTTTAGGATGTCAGGTAGTGATAGGACTAGGGGGAATGGATCCAAACTAGAAGAGGGGAGATTTAGGTAAGACGTTAGGAGGAAGTTCTTCTCCATGAGGATGGTGAGACACTAGAAAAAAAGTTGCCCAGATTGGTGGTGGTAGCCCCATCCTGGACGTTTTGAAGGCCAGGCTGGATGGGGTTCTGGGCAACCTGATCTAGTGGGAGAAGTCCCTGTCCATTGCAGGGGGGTTGAAACTAGATGGTCTTTAAGGTCCCTTCCAAACCTGACAATTCTGTGATTCAAGTCTGCTCCACAAGGTGTTGGATACAATGAACTCCACTTGAAATGTTTCTACACCACATGTGCAGCATGAGGCACAAACAGGAGAAACTAGAAGCCTTGGCTCACTCCCAGAGACACGACATCACTGGCGTAAGTGAAAGCTGGTGGGATAAGTCCTGAGACTGGTGTGCCATGGTAAGACAGTTACAGGCTCTTCAAGAGTGATATGAAGAGCAGGTGGGGTGGGGCAGTGGCTGGAAAGCATGTGACTGCAGTTGACAATGGCAAAGGTGAGAGGGCCAGTCACTTAGTGGGGTTCCCCAGGGCTCCAACTCAGGGCCAGTGCTGTTCTGCACGTTCATAAAAGTCTTGAATGCAGGACTGAAAGGTTTGCTAAGTAAGTTTGCTGATGACACCAAATTGGAGGAGCTGCTGACTCCCTGAAAGGCAGAGAGGCCCTAAAGAGAGATCTGGACAAATTAGAGGGCTGGGCAATCACCAGCTCTATGAAGGTTAACAAAGGCAAGTGCCAGATTCTGCACTTGGGATGGGGCAACCCTGGATTGACCTACAGACTGAGGAACAAGAAGCCAGAGAGCAACCCCACAGTAAAGGATCTGGGGGTTCTGGTCAATGGCAAGTTGAATACGAGTCAACAGTGCACCCTGGCTGCCAAAAGGACTAACTGTGTCCTGGGATGCATCAAGCACTGCATTGCTAGCAGGTCAAGGGAGGTGATGGTCTCACTTTACACTGGTGTGGCCTCACCTCGAGTATTGTGTGCAGTTTTGGTCATCACAATATTAGATGCTTTCCAGTAGCTTTTAAAGAGGATCACAAAGATGATGAAGGGTCTAGAGGGGAAGCTGTATATGTGAAGCAGCTGAAGTCACTTGGTTTGTTTGTTCAGCTTGGAGAAGAGGAGACTGAAGGGAGATCTTATCATGGTCTACAGCTTCCTCATGAGGGGAATGTAGAGAAAGGAGCTGATCTCTTCTCCCTAGTGACCACCAACAGGACCTGAGGGAACAGCATGAAGCTGTGCCAATGGAGCTTTAAGTTAGATATGATGAAAACGCTCTTCACACAGAGGGTGGTCAAGTACCAGAAAAGGATCCCCAGGGATCCTTTAAAAATATTTTAAAAAATATATTCAAAATATTTTTTAAAGCATTTTAAAATCTTGTTGTCACAAATTGTTCATGCTATCCAGAAAAAGAAAAAAAAGTCAGATTTTACTGAGGGTACTTACCTGCTATTCTCATGTTGAGTCTTCAGCCAGCTAATAACACTACTGCATTAAAAATAGCCACCTAGGGAAAAAGAAAAGCACATCATAATAATTGCATCAAAATAAGCACTTTTGTGACGATTTAACAGTAAAAAGAAAAACCCATAGATTTTGTAGCCAGTAACATTAATGATGATTGTCCTGAATAATTCTTAACACTCACACTAAAGGGAAGAAGATTTAAGATGGATTTCTGATGCATTGCATTCATTTATTACTGCATGAAACAAGTGTTCTTAAAAAAACATTAATTTCATCAAATCCACTATGAATTCTATTCAACTTTCAACCCTTCAATCTGTGACAGAAGTATTTATCAGTACTGTACCTAAGCAGCCTTTGGTTTCCTAAAGCTATGTGGTAGAACTCAACAACATCTACACTGCTTCAAAATCCTAGCAAAGTTCAGATGCAAGTTGTTATTTGGCAATGTAACATAGCAAACCATGCTTTGGAGAGAAACTATTGAAGTGTTTTGGCCTTTACGACACTGCATAAACTGCATTCAATGGAACCAAAAGAAGGTTATTCTAATACTTCAGCCTATGCATTACCTAAATGCAGTAACACTTTTGTCACTCATCGTAGCCTTCAGAAGATTGCTGCATGGTAAGTGGCAACTGAAGCATCAACTCTAGAACTGAGACTATTTAAGAATCAACTGAAATCCACTGCCTATAGGTAAATACCATACAAGCACCCAAAAGTTTCTTCTTGGGAAGAGCTTGCCACCACAAAGTCAAAACAGACCACATCCTACACAGACTGTTCAAAGCCTACCACCTCCTCCCAAGCAACCCTTTGTCCCTGGGCTCTTGCCACGGCTTCTGCTGGCTCTGCACCACAGTCACGCTCAGCCATGGCGGGCTCATGCTGCAGCGAGCCTGGACATCTGCCTTGAGTTTCCCCCTAATCCCATGTCAAGAAGTGCAGAACAAGTATGACCACATACAACCACTTGGCACCAACAGCACTGACATGGTAACTATGCAAATCAGGTTCAGCAAACACTATCATCTTTACTAATGAACTACTACATATCTATTAGAAACAGTAATTTGTTTTACCACATTTAAGTAAATAAATCGTGTAATTTTTAACTGAAATCAGACTTTGCTTTAACACAGTACACACCTGAACTGTTCTACCTTTTTTATTATATTCTTACCATCATAAGTAAGAAGGAGCCCTCAGTTAATTTTAGAAATATATGAAGCATTCAGACAAGTCAAGTCTATAACCTATATCTGAACTTGCCTTTTGCTGCATAACTACTTACATTAAATATGGCAAAAGAAAAAATATTGAAATTCAGGTCTCTAATTAGATCTAAACTGAGGTCAAATTTGAGAACATGTAATTAACTATCATTCTAATCCAAGTAGCTGTCTCACATCCGCATCACAGAACCTAGAGCATCCCTAACACTGCAGTCCTATGCCATGATGTCAAAAACCATCAGAAATTCTCTTTAGAAATGATTTGAAACAAATATTGTTATTCTAAGTTAGAAAACGTAAATTATTTGGAGAAGATCACAGAAAACCTCAGGTACTTCTCATGGCACATGCTAGGAAGGAAAAATTGATGTTACGCAAACAATCTGTACTCAGTGCTGGTGAGGCCACAACTAGAGTATTGTGTTCAGTTTTGGGCCCCTCAGTCCAAGAAGGACACATAGGCATTGGAGTCCAGAGAAGGGCAACGAGGCTACTGAGGGCTCTGGAGCACAAGTGTTATGAGGAGCAGCTGAGGGAACTGGGGTTGGTTAGTCTGGAGAAGAGGAGACTCAGGGAGACCTTATCTCTCTCTACAACTACCTGAAAGGAGGTTGGAGTGAGATGGGTTATGTCTCTTCTCCCAGGTACTAAGTGAAAGGACAAGATGAAATGGCTTCAAGTTGTACCAGTGGAGGTTTAGATTGGATATAAGGAGAAATTCCTTTACTGAAAAGGTTGTTAAGTCTTGGAATAGACTACCTAGGAAGATGGTGGAGTCACCATTCCTGGAGGTGTTTAAGACACATTTAGATGCTCTACATGGTTTAGAGGTATGGTAGTGATAGGTATAGTTGGACTTGATGATCTTAGATGTCTTTTCCAACCTTTGTGATTCCATGTAATCTCTTGCCTTCGCTTAAATTCAGTATCTCTAAGTGATTTGTATCCTGATCAGCTTTGCCGAAGACACAGTCATTGTGCTCTACTGCTTAGTTTCCAAGAAAATGGTTAGTAGGGGAAAAAAAAAAAAACAAACCAGGAAAAAGCAAATACAAGCATGGAAATATTTATTTCTACTCCAAAGGAATTTGAAAATAAGTATCAAAGTTTGAAAAGCAGATAAATGTTTTGGAATGCCTGAAGAAAGTTTGTACTGTAAGAAAAATTTCAATGCATATTATGGACATAGTATATCCATTATATTTCAACCCACATATATTATAACTATACACAATATCTTCTTCCAATGAAAAACTAGTATTTATCTGTCTTACAAAAAGGCAAAAAGAATCTGTCAGGGCAGATAAACTTCCCCCCACATCTGTGAATAGAATTATTCCAAACTCCTATCTCTCCCCTCTCCACCTCCAGAAACAGATCAGCATTAAAATAAACACCACGTAGAGTTTGAATAACCACTAGATTGTGATATCTTTTTGTTTATAGTAAAAAAGAGTAAACTTCAGCACTGAATTAAAACAAAGTGTAAAAGTAATAATATGAACATGTCCTAGTTTCAGCTAAAGCAGAATTGACTCTGCTAAGGCAGTATTGCTTCCAGGCAAGGTTCCTTTAAAAGTGAGTGCTTTTATCTGAAAGCTGGCAGTGTGTTTTCAAAACATTAGCGACTTCTAATAGCTTAAGCCTAAAATGTTTGCATTATAGCTGAGAATTGGAATGTAAATTTTTCTGTGATTTCACAGAGAAGTCGGGAGGGGTGCAGGGTGAAAGCCTGAGCCTATGGAAAAGAACAGGCAGAACAGGTGACCCCAGACTGACGAACTGAGTATTCCATTTCATACACATCATGCTCCATATAAATTCAGGAGGCTGATCCCTCTGGGGCTCTCTTTCACTTTCCCTTGCAGTCATGCTGTGGTAATACAGCGATCGGGAGGGAGAGTGGGAGTTTTAATCTTGGTGCTGGCTCTTTATCTATATTTATATATATAGTTTGTCTGCTGTTACTGCTCTCTATTAAAAGCAATTAGAACTATTCTCTGTCTTTTCCAATCCCCAAGTCTCATTATTTTACTCAAACCATAACAGAACAAAACCAAAACGCAGAAGCTAAGTGAAATGAACACAACCCAATCTTGACTACAGAATGCCTTCATCCCAAAACCACCATCCAGTTCTCTCGGTGATCACTATTCATAGCAATCAGCAAACATAAAAAAAAGCATCTTATCTATTGTGTTAAGTGTAATTCAGAACAGGAATAAAATAGGGCTGCCCACAGGCCGTTCTGAATGCTTATAGATCATTACTCCACATTTTTAGTGTTAGACCTCATAACTGGAATTACAGAAGTGATATAAAAATGGATTTGGAATGTCTGTGGTGTATATTTTAGAGTCATTTAAAAACACAGAACACAGGACCACAACTAAGCTTGCTAAGACACAGATGCACAAAACCAGTAACAACAACATTCCTTTGATTCCTTCAGGAATGGGCCAGAAAAAGCCAAACACTATGTTTCTATCATTTGATATAAGATTCCATCAAGCAGGGGCAGCAGAATTACAACTTAAGTATATTTTGGCTTATGCATGTCCGGTAATATAATTAATCACTCTTGCTACTGGTCCTGTGAGATGCTAAGAGTCCAGTAGGTAAATCTGTGAAGTATTAAACAGTAGAAAACAAAGAAGAAAGGAATGCTTTGTTAAGCTAATGTAGAAGGTTCTCTCTGAATTGGCAGAGCATGATGGACTCAACAAAAGCAAGAAAAAAACAGCAGGCAGGCAGGGAGCTGGTGTTGCCATATTAGCAAGTTCAGAAATTGCCCTTTCAGCACATGGGTTGCTCAAAACCTGAACAATAGGAAAGGAAACAGTTCACTGAATCAGAGAAGACAAGAAGTTACAGGTTAGAAATCCTTTTTTAATGCTGGCATGTCACTGTCCAGCTCCCTGCATAGAGCACCTATCCACACAGAAAAGCTATTTAACTTGGATGCAAACTACTAGTGGAAGACAGTTGGGAGCTGAGGTTACTGGTTGTTTTTCTTCTGCTCCACCGTCCTTGTGCATTTTGTTGTGTCTTGGGGCAGGGGCAATTTCCAGACATGACCCACTTCAAAGGGGAGTTTGCTGTCTCCCTGGGGCCCGAGTTAAGGATGTGGTAAGAAAGCTTCCTGCCCTCCTACAACCTACAGATTATTATCCACTGTTGACTTTTCAGGTAGGAAATGATGATCTTGGAAAACTGAAGACTGTCAAGAGAGACTTTAGGGCCTTGGGTCAACTCATCAAGGGAGTGAGAGCACAGGTAGTTTTTCCTTCTATCTCCTCTGTTGCAGGGGCCAACCCAGAAAGGCTGAGGAGGACCCATCAGATCAATTCTTGGCTTCGTGCCTGGTGTCATCAGCAGGACTTTGGATTTTTCAACCATGGGTCAACTTATAGGATACCAGGCCTACTGGCGGCAGATGGGGTGCATCTCTCTCATTAACCATGCTTCAAACTAGATATGAAGGGGGGAGGGGGAAAACCTGGCTCATA
>VWZO01017508.1:326-17496 GCA_013396975.1 Bucco capensis
CAAGAGGAGACTGAGAGGAGACCTCAGCAATGCTTAGAAATATGGGAAGGGTGAGTGTGAGGAGGAGAGAGCCAGGCTCTGCTCCATGGCATCCAATGGTAGGACAAGAGGGAATGGGAGCAAGTTGGAGCACAGGAGGTTTAGTATTAAGCTGAGGAGGAACTTGTTTGCAGTTCAGGTGCCAGAGCACTGGCCCAGGCTGCCCAGGAGGCTGTGGAGTCTCCTTGTCTGGAGCCATTGCAGAGCTGCCTGGACACATTGCTGTGTGAGCTGGTCTAGGTGCTCCTGCTCTGGCAGGGGGGTTACACTAGATGATCTTTCTAGGGCCTTTCCAACCCCTAACATTCTGTGATTCTATGTTTCATGTTAGGATTAAAGAGATATAGCTGAGGGTGGATCTGCCCACCCTGGGCTATGTCTTAGTGCTGACTCCCTTGTCTGGGCTGTAAGCATCATGTGAGTGTTTGGCGATTTACATCAGCTCGTGGAATTGACCAGAGAAAAAATAGTTGTGTGTTGAGTCACTGTGCTGAACTGGGGCACCAAAGAGTCTGGTGCTCAGTAGTGCTCCCTGGAGGGAGGTGACAGCAACATGTGGGTGTCCTGAGGTGTGGCAGCTTGGGTTGCTTTAGGGGTCCCCTGAAACCAGCCTGGTGCTGGTGGCAGGGGCAAGGGCAGCACTGTACCCTCAGGGACAGGAGAGCTTTTGTTCTTTTTCCCCAGGGACACCAGGCCTGCTCCCTGATCTGGCATTATTCCTTTTTGCCCCTTTGATGAGCAGTTCTGCCAGAAGGTTTCCAAGCACTGTTCCAGGGAGGTGGAGTGCAAGGAGTAAATCATCCTTCCAACTGCAGGCTCCAGCACCTTTGAAGTCTCCCTTTCCATCTCTTACCTGTCCAGCCAGATATGATCCAATGGAGGAACTGCTGGATGTAGGACTTGGGCTTTCTGCTGCTGGTCCTGGTTCAGATCCAGGCTTGTCCCTTGTGCAGTGGAAGTGTGAGGTGTGCACGAAGAGCACAGCAAGAGCCACTGGCTTCAGTCACTTACACAAGAAGTGTTGCTGCTGCAGGAGCTGATGTTGAACAGATGAGGTTTTTTCCCTCTTGGAAGGGCTGCATTAAGCAGGGTGAGCTCCCTTGTTCTAGAGGTAGGCTGACTCTGAAGGTGGTTTCATTTTTGTGAGGGCCCCAAACATAAGTATTGGGTGAGAGAGGAACTTCTGAGCTGTGTCTCCTTTTGGGGAATAGCAGGAGTGTAATAGCTGCATCACATCTTCTAATTAAAAGCAGCAGCTGAGCTGTTGAGGCTTGTGAACTGCCACTAAAATGCTAATTACTTCAGAGGGTGAGAAGGCTGATCACAAATCATGAAGGCTTCTTCCATTTGAATCATGTTCTTGGGTTATATTAGTGTTCAAGGAGAGCTAATCCACAAACTGCTCACCCTCCATCATTTTGGGGGTAGGAGAGTGGCTGCCTTCGTGTGAGTGTGCAGATGCTTGGATCATCTTGGAGCACAGAAAGTGATTTAGCAGCTGCTGCTAAAGCATGTGAAGAGTTTGGGGAGACATGTTCCTGTCTCTGGTCAACTAAAACCCTATTATTTTACAGTTTGGGTGAATTTTACATTTTATATCTGCTTTTGCAGCACTTTGGAGTTGTGATAGTGTTTAGGATCAGTCTGTTATGTTTAGATCAGCCTCAGCAGCTGCCTCTGGGGTTAACACATCCCTGCAGCTTACATCATACACCAGGGATGTGCTCAGGGGAGCTATAGTGAGAGCAGTGTATGGTGGAACCTCCTCATCCTGTTCCTGCTTCCTCCTGCCCTTTAGGCTGACATAGTTGTGGTGAACAGAGTTAGAAAGCAGGCAGATGTTAATCCAAAGCTGCTCCCCGGTCTGGTTGATCAAGGAGTGGTGGATGAGCTCACACTGGCATGAGGCAAGCAGCAGAGAGAGGCCAGGACCAGCTCTTTGGCAGCACTGCTGCTGGGTCTTGGCTTCATAGCAGATCTCCTCTTATCCTGCCCTCTGCCAGCAGGCACCTGCTCTTTGGATTACACATTTGTGACTGTGATTTTCCTTTGATGCCACCTGACTTCTGGTAGGTGCTATCTGTGACTTCCTTCACCCAAGGAGCCTGGAGAGCAGAGTCCTGCCTGTCCTCCCTGCCAGGGAAGGGACTGCTTGGGAATAGCTCTGAGAGCTTCCAGCCACCTGAGTCACTTCTGGCTTTCCCAGTCAGTTCCTCCCCTGGAAGGAAGCTAGAGCTGGATTTGGATTTTTACAAGGTGAGATGAGAAGTCTGTCAGGAGGAACTGAGCCTTAGGAAGTGAGTATGGAGAGTCCAGGTGTGGAACTGCTTGTCTTGGTATTCTTCTGGTAAACTCAAGTGACTTCTTGACCCACAAACCTTTGGCTGATCCCTGTGGCCTCCTGGGAATGGGTTCCCCAGCACCTAGCAGGGTGCCCTGCATCTTCCCCAGGTCACACTGGATGGGATTTCTTTGCAGAACGTGGCTGCTGGCTGGGGCCATGCAGCTCCTCCCAAATGCAACCCCAGGGAGATGCAGATTGTCTTCCCATAGAAATCATCTACAAAGGTGCATGCCCACATTGTAGGATGCTTAAAACCACTCTGACTGCTGGGACTGCATCTGTTGTCTGTTCTGAACATCTGATCTGTTCATCTGTGTTTTTAAGTCCAAGTTTGCCTTTAATACAGAGATGCAGAGAGCAGCCCCACCTAAAGCCATCCTTCCCACGCCTTGTGCTCTGTTCTTGGGCAGAAAGCAAAGGAAGACTTAATAATTGATTAGAGCAGCCCAGCCCCACAGCCAGATAAGATCTGTAGCAATTTCATGTAATATTCAGTGCTAGTTAGCCCAGGCTCACATGGCAGGAGCCCAGCTTCCTGGCATCACCCTCCTAGGGACTTCTGGGCTTTGGTTATGATGCCAAGCTGCTCAAAGCAGGCTGGGTGTGCACAGTGTCAGCATCACACAGCTCTGCTGCGGATTTATTGGGTGTATGGTGGGGTGCAGGCTTCATCTGGCAGCTTTCCTTAGGGTGTTAGCTCACAATGGTCTTCTGTAACATAGAGCAGACCCTCCAGAGATCAGCCAATTTCAGAGCTGGTCACCAGGAGTCACCTTGTTGAGCCTTTTCCCCTGCCTTTCTTTGGACTTGATCAGAGAGGGCTTTTCCAACCTCAGTGATTCTGTGATGCTGTTTTCATAACATGGTTTAGTAAGTGTGGTGGTGTTGGGTTGATGGTTGGATTGATGATCTTTTCCAACCTTAATGATTCTGTGATTCTTCCTATTGTGGGCTTTTTATGAGGTTTCTCCACTGGCATTGTGGCTGAAGGACCATGACCCATCCCTCTGAGCAGTGGGAGCTGTGGCCAAGCAGAGCAGGACTGGTGAAGACTAATGGGTCTGGGTCAAGCTCCTGAGGGTAGCCTGTTTTCTGTGGTGTAATGGGAGTTCTGCTTAACATGGACAAGCACAATCATCAATAACCCTCCTAAAATTACATAGACTTTTAAGGCTTCATCAGCATGTTCCCTATGATGCCTCTCTGGAAGAGGTAATCCCATGACTTTCCAGCTGAAGGGAGCTAATGAAATCTATTGACTTTTCCATCTCTTAAGAGAGTCCATGTATTCTAAGCATAAAATAGGAATTTAAAAGGCTGGTGGTTTATGGAGGCAAGTGGAGTATTGAGCCAAACTAGCTCAGCTGGAGAGGTTTCTGTAGCTGAGTGGAAGAGGCTTTCCTGGGGCAGCACCAGTGTGGCCAGCAGGCTGAGGGAGCTTCTCCTNGACCCTTCTGTGATTCCTGGCAGGTTGTTCACCTTGTGGTACCTGAGCTGGCACAGACATCACCCAGGCTGCTGCTGGGGCTGCTGCTTTTTATTTAATTACTAACATTTTGTAGCTTGCTCTGAACCTGGAGTTAACCTCATTCAGGCTGTGTTTTGAAAACCTACATCCTGGAGATGCTGCAGTTAAAAATACACCTAGGACAAAGCTCCCAGCTCCAGAAATACTCAGTCAGTCACTTCCAGAGCCATTCCCCCACCCACCAGCATCACCACGCTCACAGGAAAATCCCAGGAGGATTAGCATGGTTTAGACACAGATTCTTCCACCCCAAACAACCTTTCCGGGTCTGGGCTGAAAATAGATGATGTGCACTGGTGCTGGGCTTGTGGATGAAGAAGACACAGAGGAAGTTACAAACTCAGGTTCCCCTGTGTTTGTGCTGGGTTGGGTTTTTGTGGTGGTTGCTGTTCTGTGGGCTGTTGGCTGCCAGCTCCCCTGCTGGCTCCCAGGCTGAAGGCAGTGCAGCAGGGTGAGGTCCAGGCTTGATTTAGGTGCTGGTGAGCTGTCTGCAGTTCTTTTTAATTTAGAGATGCAAAACTGAGCCTGGAAGTAATGAGCTCTGGATAATTAGGTGCTTGTCTGCAGGTGTAACTGGTGCTGCTGCCTACAGCTGCTGCTATCTAATATTGCTGGATGTGATTTGAAAGCATTAAGGAATGAATGAGATGCTGGAAATAGAGTTAATTTGCAACAAAGAGGGTTATTTGCTGTTGTTACCCTCCCCTTTAACCCTCAGCTTTCCTTTGGCATTCCCGTTTGGCTTGGCTGTGAGAGGACACCAAAGACTAAAAGGAAATGATGGTGCTAAGTACCAAAGTGTTGTGTGACACAGGGATCCTGTGCTGGTGTCTGATGTGCATCACAGAATGAGGAAAGGCCTTGATATAATTCGTTACCAATAATGATTAGCCAGATGGGAAGTAGGATCTCAAATTCCTGCCTTGGTGTTAAAAGTGTTGAGAAGAAATGGTTGTGCTAGAAAGCAGCTCTGCAGAGAAGGACCTGGCAGTGCTGGGGGACAACAAGTTCACCACCAGCCAGCAGTGTACCCTCAGGGCTAAGAAGGCCAATGCTCTCCTGGGGTGCACTCAGCAGAGTGTGAGCAGCAGCTCAAGGGAGCTTCTCCTGCCCCTCTCCTCTGCCCTAGTGAGGCCACAGCTGCAGTCCTGGGGCCAGTGCTGGGCTCCCCAGCTCAAGAGAGACAAGGAACTGCTGCAGAGAGTCCAGCAGAGGCTGCCAAGATGCTGAGGGCACTGGAGCAGCTGTGGCAGGAGGAAAGGCTGAGAGGCCTGGGGCTGCTGAGCCTGGAGAAGAGCAGAGCCAGAGGGGAGCTGCTCCATGCTGAGCAAGAGCTGAAGGGTGCAGGGGGCAAGAGGCTGGGGCCACACTCTGCTCAGTGGTGCCCAGGGCCAGGCCAAGGGGCACTGGGCACACACTGGAAGCCAGGAGCTTGCATGGGAGCAGGAGGAGCAAGTTGTTTGATGTGAGGGTGCAGAGCCCTGGCCCAGGCTGCCCAGAGAGCTTGTGGAGTGTCCTTGTGTGCAGAGATTGCAAAGGCAGCTGGAGGGGATGCTGGGCAAGCTGCTGGGGGTGAGCCTGCTGGAGCAGGGGGGTTGGACTGCATGAGCCCCAGAGCTCCCTTCCAATCCTCACCATACTGGGATTGGGTGGCAGTGCAGCACAGTATGCACCTGCATGGACATAGGAAGAGAGGCTTTGGAAATAGATATTTTGTGGACTGGCTATTTTCCAGAAGCCTGCAAGGTGCAGGGTGTGGGGTTATGCTCAGGTATAAGTAGATGATGCACTTTGCAGGTGGCTGCTGCAGTGCAGCTTTTGCATGTTCACTCAGACAGAGGTGCCAGGTACCCAGTGGCACCCTGCAGGTCAGTGATGCCATTGGAGGTGTCAGTGCCAGCACAGCACCCACAGACTGAGCAGCCTTCAGCAGAGTGAAATGTGGCAGGGCTCACTCCACAGGGGGATGGAGGAGAGATCTGAATAGCTGGAGGGTGCTGGGGGAAGGAGAGGGAAGTGGTGCTTTTCAGTCAACTTGAAAGGTCACATTTCCCTTTCAAGCCCTGGTGTTCAGAGGAGCCTTGGAATGCTGCTCTTCCGGCAGCCTTTGAGGAGAGCCCTGGCTCCTTTGAAAGCATTCTCACCACTGCCCTGCTCCCATGCAGCCATGGAGCTGGGTGCCTGATGTGGCAGGCAGAAGGGGAAGGAATTGTTTGGGATTATTTGAAAGCTAGTGCTGAGATGAACAATATGTAATGAGGCAAAAAGCTTAAGAGGAATTTTGGGAGAAGTTTTATTTTGGGGAGAGAATTTGCTTGGAGTATGACATGAGGTGGGATGAGCAGGGAGAGCCTCGCTGCTTGTGCTGTCTGCATCTGGAGGGAGCTTGGGGAATCACAGAATTGCCAAGGCTGGAACAGACCTTCAAGCTCCTCTAGCCCCAACCCCTGTGCCTGCCATGGGCAGGGACACCTGGCACTAGAGCAGCTTGCTCCCAGCCCCAGCCAGCCTGGCCTGCAACACTGCCAGGGCTGGGGCTGCCACCACCTCTCTGGCCAACCTGGCACAGTGGCTCAGCACCCTCCTGGGCAACAACTTCTGCCTAACAGCCAACCTCAATCTCCCCTCCTCTAGTTTGGATCCATTCCCCCTAGTCCTAGCACTGCCTGACATCCTAACAAGTCCTTCCCCAGCTCTCTTGTAGCCCCTGCAGATCCTGGCAGGCCACAAGAAGGTCTCCTGGGAGCCTTCTCTTCTCCAGACTGAATAATCCCAACTCTCTGAGCCTGTGCTCATAGGAGAGGTGCTCCAGCCTCTGAGCATCATGATGCTTTAATGAGGGAGCACTGAAGTGGCAGAGGGATGGATGAACCTTATCAATTTTGTTTATCATCAGATAATTCAGAGGGGGAGCAAGGGAAGAGTCCTGCAGTTGGTTATTTCCAGCAAGGCAGCTGCAGTTTGTGAAGGAGCCAGAGAAACAGCAACAATATTTATGGAAATGCATTTTTCTGGTATAAAAGCAAAAGATAAATACCTTAAATAAGATATTTGTTACAGGCATAAAATAGCCCATAAATGAGATCTTACAGAGGGTTTGGTGTTAGAGTTTAATACACAAAGCAGCAGGAAGGATTCAAGAGGTAGTTTGCACAAACACTTCATTGATCCCCTTGTAATTTCTGTGTTTGATAAATGACAGTTGGGTTGTGAACACTGAGTACAGATGTTGAAGTAAAGGAGCTAGATATTAGGCCATAAATGTTGAAATAAGCTTAATAATAGCTTTTGCCCTAAGATCCTTCTGGGAATAAGTCATTACAGAGGGTAGGGAATCTTGGAAGTGTGGTTTGCACCTCTTTGCAGGAGTAAGAACATGATAGTCTACTGCTCTGTGACATAGCTTGGGGATAGCTAGGGTCTGGAGAATAAGTCTAATGAGGAGCAGCTGAGGGCACTGGGGTTGGTTAGTGTGGAGAAGAGGAGGCTCAGGGGAGACCTTAGCTCTCTCTACAACTGCCTGAAAGGAGGTTGGAGTAATGTGGGGGTAGGTCTCTTCCCACTGGTAATGAGTGATAGGATAAGAGGAAATGGTGTCAAGTTGGAGCAGGGGAGTTTTACGTTGGACATTAGGAACAATTTCTTCCCTGCAAGGGTTGTTAAGTCTTGTCCCAGGCTGCCCAGGGAGGTGCTGGAGTCACCATCCCTGGAGGGGTTGAAGAAACATCTAGCTGCTCTCCTTAGGGCCATGGGTTAGTGTCCTGGGGGTGCTAGGGATGCTTGGACTGCATGAGCTTAGAGGTCTCCTCCAACCTTAGTGATTGTGTGACTGTTAGCCCTTTGGCAGATGGGAGGGGAAGGAGGACAGTCACTTGTCCCAGGGCTGCAGAGACAAGCCCTGGGAGGCTTGCAGGGAAGTGATCACCCTTCCACTGGCCCAGCTCTCCACACAGAGTCAGTCTGTGGGGTGCCACGAGTGTCAATGCCCTTCTTGAAGTGAGGGACCCAAAACTGACCCCAGGATTGGAGCTGGGGCCTCCCCAGTGCTCAGGCCAGGAGGACAATCCCTGCCCTAGTTCTTGCTTTTAGGTTCTTCTTAAGCCTTTTACCATTTTGCCAAGTCCTTGAATTCCACTGCTCTTGGTTTTTGTACCACTTTTCTTTCTCATCTCTTATTAGCAAGAGCTGCTGAGGGGACAAGGTGCAGGATTCCTGTAGGACAGGTGAAGCCATGGAGACAACAGGGCCACCAGGGAAAGGCAACATGTGCCTCTGTAATTAAAGGCTTGATTCTGGCTGTACACAGAGGATTGAGTTATGGACACACAGGCAGTGTTAATCCTGTTTTTCCCTACCTTTGGAGTTGTTTGCTCTGTAACTCAACTTTTTTCCTCCCTTGGATGAAGTTTGGTTGGTTGTTGGTGTCAGCACAGAGAGAGAGGAGGGCACTGCTTGGATCTGCTTGCTTTCTCTTTTCCCCATGTGAAATGTCACTTGGCAGAGTTTGATTTGGGTTTTTTTGTGTGGTTTGGTTTTTAAAGTCTGTGGTGTGTTTTACCAACTCTCCTTCTCCTGGCTCCTGAAGCACAGCCTGCTAGAAGAGGAATTGACTCTGAAGGGAAAATTATTCCCAAAGCACTTGCTGAGTGAAGGGCTGTGTGCTGCTGGATGCTGCTGCCTCTTGGAGCAGTGACTGGAAAGCTGAGGGAAACAAACGGCAGGATTTCTTGCTGAGGGGTTTGTGCTGTGATTTCATTCTCCTTCCAAGAGGGAACATTGGAGCTTTCCAGGCCCTTCCTGCCTTGCAGAGCAGATTTCTACATCCCAGCCTGCCGGAGGTGAATTTCTCTTCTGTTCCTTTCCTAAGCCTGGTCTGATATTATCCTCTATAACTCGCTGATAGGAGCATGCTGCTGCCTCCTGGCCATCCTCAGCTGCCTGCAGAGCAGAAGAATATGGGAAGCAGAGGGATTTCAGCAGGATGGGAGTGCTCAGGTCCAGCCCCCCCAGGGGTGGCTGAGCCCCCGTTGCACTGCCCCTTTAAGAGCAGGAGCGCGCTGCCAGAGCTCTGCTGGGAGGGGAGAGGCAGCAGCAGCTCGGGACTCAGCCCCGGATGGCAGGGATGTGGCTGTGGGAGAAGGGAGGAGACCTGGAGCTTGAGCTGACTCCCTAACAGAGCTCTCCAGGAGCTGGCTGCCAGGTAGGATGGAGCAGACTGAGCAAAAGGCTTTGAGGGCAGCAAAGGATGGGGGTGATGCTGGGGAAGTCTCAGCAAGCTGCTGCCAAACCTGCTAAATGAGATGTGTTTCTGCTGTTGGGATGTTCGCCTCCTGCCTTTTAATTGCAGGTTAAATAGAGAGGAGGCTGCAGAGGAGGAACAGCTTCTTGTAGCAGCAATCTCTGCCCTCCAGTGCCTCCCTGCTCAGAGGGCTGTTAGAAATCCCTTGCACCAGAAAGCTGGAAGAAGTGCCTGAATTTGATGTGGGTTCTTGCCCTTCTGTAATGTTGCTTGCTGGTTTTCTCCTGTATCTTTTCAATCCTTTAATGCCCAGGTTTGGTACAAGCAGGGACAGGCATCGGGATTATATAAGCCCGGGGAGAGCTGGTGGGAGGCTTGCTCCCTTGCTGTGCAGGGATAAAAATCCTTAGCTCTGGAATGTTTGATGTCTGAGGTGGTTGGGTACATGCCCTTGGGAACCCTCAGAGGTTGTTATTCCTGTGAGAAGATGCTTGCTGGGTACCTGGAGGTGAAGAAGGAGGCCATCAGGGCATGCTGGGGCTAAAATGGTTGCTAGTTGCTTAGGTGAGCAGTGCTGTTTGAGGGGAAAATGAATCCATTTTGAGAGAAAATGTAATGGTGGTTTGGTTTTTTTTCTTTCCCCCTCTAATCTTGGAAGCAGCAACAGAGCAGAAGAACCTGGACAGCTTCTTGCTGTATTTTCCTGCATGTGTTCTGGTTGTACATTGCCAGAAGAGCACATCAGAATCTTGCAGTGTTTCAGTTTCATGGTGTGATGAGAGCAAGCAGAGCAATGGAATGGAAAGGGGAGATTTCAGCAAGAAATTCCTCCTGACTCTTCTCTATCTCTGCATTTCTCAGTGCCTCTGACTGCTCCACGGAATCACAGCATGGTAGGGGTTGGAAGGGAGCTCTGGAGGTCATCTAGTCCAGCCCCACTGCCAGAGCAGGTTAGCCTGCTGATGGATACCTCTGGTCTTTCCTCTCTCTGCTCAGAGCATGGCTCTGGCTGTCTAGTTAAAAGATATCCTCCTCCTTCTAGGGAGGACTTCCTTTCCAGCCACTGTTTTCTCTTTGCCTGCCTTCTCCCACTGGGTCTCTAATAGCTCCTGAAATTCCCCAGCTTGTAATCACTGCTGCAGCCAGATGGGGACTAGGTGGAACTCTCCCTGCATCTGTGCCTGCTTTGATTAATCTGCCAGAAGTAGCTCGCTTATGTGGGGGTTTGAATATATGTATTTCATGAGTTAATGAGCCCTAAACAGCAAGGAAGAGAGTCCAGAGGCAGTGCTCCCTGCTTGGCTGCTGTCCTTCAGGGTTTTGGTGTGATGCTGCTGGAGGAGGATGAGCTCTAGAGTCTTTCAGCCTGGCACAAGCATGAGAAGCCAAGACTGAGTTGTGCTTTACTAACTTGCTGGTGGCAGATGTGGTTTGAGAGGTTCCCCTTGCTCCTACTCCTCTGCTTCATCACCCACCTCATCTTTTCTCCGTGGGGTGATGGAAGGATCTCTGAAAATTGTGTGAGGTTTGGGTTTGGCTTTGCTTTGACACTCCCCACTCCCCTTCCCACAGTGCTGCATCTCCTCAGAGCGTGGCTGCACGGGTGGGGAGGGGGATGTGGGGAGGGGGAGGAGGAGGAGGGAGGGCAGAGGAACCTCCTGGATTGGAGCTCAGCATGCCAGAATAGTAACATGAAAGAGCTGCCTGAATTATTCAGCAGATCCTCATTTTCTGTGTGCTGTGCTTAATTAAAGTGCTGCACTAGAGCTGGGCTGGGTGAGATGTGAATGCTTAAACTTCCCTGGCTGTGATGGGGCAGTGGGAGGACAGCCTTGGTGTGGTTTACATTGCAGCTGGGGCTGGGCAGCTCTTTCTGGTACTGAGATCTTTGTGTGGTGGAAGGTGATGAGGATGTGGAGGAGATGCTGCTGCTGGATGAGGTTTCCTTTCCCACCTGCCTGCCCTAATCCATTCACATCTGGTGGTGGAACCTCCTGTGCTGCTGTCACTCTTCTAGGAGAAGGAGCCTTGTTAGCAAGAGTGTGCTGATGAACTTGGGCAGTCCTGAACTTGCTTCTCCTGAAATCACAGCAACTGCTGAGGAGCAGCTGAGGGCACTGGGGTTGGTTAGTGTGGAGAAGAGGAGGCTCAGGGCAGACCTTAGCTCTCTCTACAACTCCCTGCAAGGAGGTTGCAGTGAGCTGGGGGTAGGTCTCTTCTGCAGGGTTAACAGGGAGAGGACAAGAAGAAATGGCCTCAAGTTGCAGCAGGGGAGGTTTAGATTGGATGTCAAGAGGAATTTCTTCCCTGCAAGGGTTCTTAAGTCTTGTCCCAGGCTGCCCAGGGAGGTGCTGGAGTCACCATCCCTGGAGGGGCTGAAGAAACATCTAGCTGCTCTCCTTAGGGCCATGGGTTAGTGTCCTGGGGGTGCTAGGGATGCTTGGACTTGATGAGCTTAGAGATCTCTTCCAACCTTAGTGATTGTGTGACTGTTAGCCCTTTGGCAGATGGGAGGGGAAGGAGGACAGTTGCTTGTCCCAGGGCTGCAGAGGCAAGCCCTGGGAGGCTTGCAGGAAAGTGATCACCCTTCCACTGGCCCAGCTCTCCACACAGTCAGCCTGTGGGTGCCAGGAGTTAGATGTTGGCAATCATCACTTTCTCCAACTGTTATATATCTCATTAAGGCTTACTGGAATTGAAGGCATTTTTGTCCCTCTCAGTCTCATGTCCTTTGGCAAAAAGGACTTAAAAGGTTTCTTTTTAATCTGATGGGACTCATCACTCCTTAAATGGCAAGCCCAAACTCTGCAAATCCATCTGCACTGCTCCTTCCTTTAGGCAGCTCTTCCTGGGTGCAAAAAGAGAGGTTGCTCTGCTCAAAGAAGATTATTCTCTCCTGGCTTATATAAGTTCTAAAATAAGAAAATAAATCCCAACCTTCTGGAGGATGAAACCTTTTCTCCAAACTCAGGAGCTAGCCCTTTGGAAGTAGCTCTGGCTTCAGCTAATTAGCAGAGCTGCCTGGAGATTGGCAATCAGCTGTGACAAAAGGGTGGCAGCTCAGAGCATGCCTGTGCCCTAGCCTCTGTCAGTCCATGGCTGTGGGTGGGAGGGAGGGAAGCATGCACAACCTGTGCAAAATGTGGCAGCTCTTCTTCTTGTTTCTAATCCTCATCTCCCAGATTTTGGCTTTCTGTCAGTATTTTTCCAGAAGTCAGGAATGAATGGAAGATCCTCAGGAGGAAGGCTAGGAGTGGTGCATCAGCTCTGTGGCAGCAAATCTGCTCGTTGGTTTGCTGGAGCCAGGGGTTTACATCTGATTTTACTGTTAAAAACCTCTGTTTTATCCAAGCATCCCACTTAGGCATGAGCTGGCAAGTCTGTGAGTGGAAGAGAAGTTTTTAGACCAGGAAAATGAGTTCTTACCTCATTTAAAAAAAGCCCAAAGACATGTAGGCTGAGGGAGCACTGTCTTGGGAAGCAGTGGTGCCAGATCCTGATCTCAGCTCTCTCAATCCAGAGCTGGCTGTGGGTGTCCAGCAGTGCTTGGGAAGCAGTGGTGCCAGATCCTCACCTTGGCTCTCTCAATCCAGAGCTGGCTGTGGGTGTCCTGTTTGACACCTGCCAGGTTTTAACAGGGATGTTCCTTAGTGCAAAGGTGTTGTGAAGGTCAGTGCCTGACTTCCCTGTGTATAATCCTCTAATGCAAGGTTTTAGCCTGTCTGCTCTACAAACAGTCAATATAGAACCAATTTGGAAGGCTTCAGAACAATTCCTCAGCCTGGGAGCCTTTTTAACCATATTTTTGGTATCAGAATAGTACAATACTGTGAATTGTTCTCCTCTGCCTTAGCACTGGTCCTGGAGGAGGAGATCAAGCTGGGAGATGCTGCAAACAGCCGCAGGGTGCAGAGCAGGTTGTGCCTGAGCAGTCCTTACCTCAGCCTCCAGATTTCCCCCAGGTTAAGGAAGAGGAACAGGTGGGATGATGGAGGTTGGATCACTGTTGAGTCTCAGTGGCACTGGCAGGGTCCTTCCCGCCACTGATACTGGTACCTGCAAAGGTTTGAGCAACAGCATTTCTGTGGAGATCAAACTGACAGTGAGGGAAGAAGAGTGTGGCCAGCAGGTCAAAGGAGATTCTCCTCCCCCTCCCCTCTGCCCTAGTGAGGCCACAGCTGCAGTCCTGNTTGACTCTTGAAAGACTCAGCCTAATCTTCTAGGTTTAGGATTTAACTCAGGAGTATTTATTTCCTCGTTTGAACACCAGGAAATATTTCCATGATTTTAAGTTAATTTTTCAGTATCCACCATCATGTTAACACTTGAGGTCTTTATTGCTGGTTTGGGTGCAGGAGACTTCATCCCTCAGGCAGTTCCCATTTCCAAGAGACCTTGATGTATAAAAAATGAACCGCAAAAAGGTGAAGTCTGGATATGGATTTAGTGGAGAATTTTCAGCAGCTTCATCTTGGCTTTCCCATGACAGTAGCTGTTAGCTATTGCAGAGAGAGATGCTGGGGCTGAACCACAAGGTGTGAGCTCAGGAGGCTTTTCCATGTAAGATGCCTGCAGCCTCTTGCGTTATTCCACAAGTAGAACAGATTCTCCTTGCTTGGTTGTTGCATAAAGTCTTCTTCCCTTTTTTTCCCCCCTTCAGTACCTTTTCAATCTAAGACAAGTCTTGCAGTATGGCTTGCAATAAGGCTGCAGCAGCTGCTCCAAGCTTAGGCATCTCTGTGGCAGCCCTTGCTGAGGCAGCTCTGCTGGGTGGGTGAGGGAAGGAGTTCCTGCTGGAGAGAGGCAAACAAGGCAACAATTCTGACACCATTCCTGCCTGCTTAGCAAAACAGGCAGAGCCTTTGTCACAAAATGCCCTGCTGGTCAGCAGGGTTTGTCTCTCTGAATGCAAAGGGCTTGTGGGCTTGGTTTTTTTTTTTCCCTGACTCTCTGAAAACAAGACAAAAAAGCAGGGGGAGGATTCTGTTGCCAGGAGGAAGGTTTTGTGGAGGGCTCAGTGGTTTGCTTGCCTTGGGTTCCTCTGGCTCTGTCTGGGGTGACAGCTGCCTTTGGAAGGCATCCTCTGCTCCTCTCTTGGCCAGCCCTGAGCTGCCTGCTTGCCTGGGAGTGTTGGTGTGTCTGCAGTGAGCTGCTGCCCTGGCTCTGTGTGTGTGTGTGTCCCCTGCCTTGGACACTGCTTTCCTTAACTGGCTGTGTTGCAGAATCCCCCGAGGTCCTGTCCAGCAGCCCCTGGAGGAGAGGATCTTCACTCCCACGGTCTCTGCTGTCTACAGCACTGTGAGTATCTGCCTGCTGCCCCTGGCCTCCAAACCCAGGAGGAATGGAGTTCTGAACAGACCAGACAGTGAAAATGCATACAGCTAGATAAAACCAACTCTTTTGAGCTCCTAAACTGAGCAATACTGGATGAAAACTTTTTGTTGCATATGAGGAGGAAAAGAGGAAATCTTGGGAACTTTTCGGTCCACTCCTTTTTGTTGTTAAGTGTTTATGGTTTTATTTAGCAGGTAGGAGAGTGGATTTTCCAAACAGAGTTTCACCTGAGTGGGGATGTTACTGGCCAGCCTGTATCCTGCCTCCTAAATCTCAAAGGCTGACTAGTTAGAGTCTGTTAGTGGTCACACACTTGTAATCATTCCTCATTAGAAAAGCAATCAAGGAAGATTTGTTGGACACTTGAAACATTACAGAGAGGGAGAAGTGTTTTGCTGGGAGGTGGAACATTTGGGATAGGTGCTTTTGGCTCCCTAGTCTGCATGTTTGTTTCTAAAGCTTGATGATGGAGGAAATGTAGCCTAGAAAGGTTTATTTGTGAACACATGATGGTGTTTTCCTTTTATTCATGTCTTTGTTGTTTTCAGATGGCACTAGCTGGAAGCTCAGGGTTATTTAGAAGCTTTGCTAAATCAGCACAGCCTTGGGAAAGTAATATTTGGCTTTTCTGATGGGATAGTGCAAATAAATGCCAAACCCCCTGCTTTTAAGCTGCTCTTTTAATTATTTGGAAAACAGGAAGAAAAGCTGTAGATGGGAGAAGTTCACTCTATTTTATGCAGGAACATAAGCTGCTTATAGAAAAACATAAGCTGCTCTACAAGGTTTTCTCCTTCCCCTGCTTGCCTGAATTACAGGCCAGGGGTTTATCAGCTCCATCTCCTCCATAGGCAGAGCCAGGTCTGGAGCATCTTTGACTCCTTCCTTTTTTGGGCTGTAGAGAGGAGTTTTGTGATCACCTTCACCAGGGAGACCATTGCCAAGTGATGCAAAGCTGAGCTTTGGGCAGGGTTAAGGGCAAAGCCATCAGCCCAGGAAAGGCAGAGACTCAGGGAGGGTTGGAGTGGCAAAACAACTCTGGCTTGCCCATGGGATGATCTGGTTGCCAGCCAGCAGTGATGTTCAGCCTCCTGTGCTGGAACAGCTGGGGTACAGCTCTGAAAGCACTAACATTTTGAGGTTTATGGCTTTACAGCAGTGGATCAACAGATACCTCCCAGTCTGCTCTGCCCTAGTGAGGCCACAGCTGCAGTCCTGGGGCCAGTGCTGGGCTCCCCAGCTCCAGAGAGACAAGCAACTGCTGCAGAGAGTCCAGCAGAGGCTGCCAAGATGCTGAGGGCACTGGAGCAGCTGTGGCAGGAGGAAAGGCTGAGAGNTATGCATGCAAAAAACCATCTACAGTTATGCTTTGTACAAACAGTTGTAATAAATAATTCAGTTTAGCTTATCCTTTAGATATTCCATAGAACACTTAAAAACCACTTTAAAAATACCTGCATTCCTTTTTGAGGAAAAAGAAGGGTTTTTTTTTCCTCCAATTCTTTCCTCCAGAGACATAATTCAGAGCCCTGTGGGGAAATAGGACTCTGAAAATTTAAATGAATGTAGAATATAAAAGTAACTGTGAAGAATGACCTGAAATAGCTTTTTCACAGTGGAAAATGATCACTCCTTGCTATGTTACAGGAATAGAAGCTGGGGCTGGGAGTATCTCACTTCTAGGCTGTAAGAAAACACAAGTTTGAAAGAAAACTCCATGTTTTAGGGAAAGGAAAGAGATTTCTTGACTAGGTTCCTTTTGAGCTTCTATTTGGAGCCCTTGGCAGATTGGAGATGGAGAGCAGGTCCTAGAAAGGATGAATTAGGATGGAAGAGGCACATGGGGAGGGGTCCTGGACAAACTCAGTCCTCCTCAGCCTCTGTGGTTTATCAGAGGAGCAGCATTGTCCTGCATTTGAGGTGTGAGTTTGCAACAAAATGGTCAGCTTTTAATGGATGATTTTTCTAGAAAGCTTGTCTAGATTTTACAGCAGCTCTGTGGTACAGAGGTGTGGAGGAGAACCATCTGCATTAGCCAGGAACACTTCCATTGCCACATTTGACTTTCTCAGCCATCATGGATTATGCAGCTCCATGTGCCAGTAGGTGCATTTTTGGCAGAGGATGGTTTGGGAAGAGGTCCATGGTCTGCTTCCACCTCCATGCCCTGGTGCTCTGTGCCTCCACCTCCATGATCTGCTGCTCTATGCTTCCACCACCTCCATGCCCTGGTGCTCTGTGCTTCCACCACCTCCATGTGCTGGTGCTGTGTGCTTCCACCACCTCCATGCCCTGGTGCTCTGTGCTTCCACCACCTCCATGTCCTGCTTCTCTGTGCTTCCACCACCTCCATGTGCTGGTGCTCTGTGCTTCCACCACCTCCATGCCCTGGTGCTCTGTGCTTCCACCACCTCCATGCCCTGGTGCTCTGTGCTTCCACCACCTCCATGCCCTGGTGCTCTGTGCTTCCCCCACCTCCATGCCCTGGCTCTGAGCTGCCTCAGTGTAGGTTATAGTATGTGATGCTTGGGGTGGGAGGATGAATCATGGAAGCTATGGGCAACCCACAGATGAAACCACTATTTTTAGTTAGCTAGAGATGAGAAAGGATTTGCTTATCCATTCCATAGCTCTCCACATGCATTATCAGGACCTCAGCTGCACAATCCTCAGCTCTTTTTTTTTT